>QEWY01001552.1:130239-145364 GCA_006503575.1 Baylisascaris schroederi
GGGGGGGGGGGGGGGAGGAGGAGGGATGAGGGGAATAATTTTTCGCCGATAAACTCTTAATGTCACCACCTCAGCACTGTAAACATCATGCTTATTTTCCGGATCAAGGATTCTGATCATAAAGACCAACTATAAGTAGATTCCTTAAAGACAGATTTGCAGATGAATTGTAGTAGAAGATGAAGCAATCTTAGGGTTTTTTATGTGGCACAATGGTGCAGTCACTTTTGTCTTACAGATTTTCGGTTGCATTCCGGGATATGCTCAGTTGGAAGACATGCAGCAGGGCCTTATGTGTTAAGAAATTTCGGCTTGTAAAAATTCTTCAAGTTATCAATTTTAAAAAATATTGACAGCCGGAAAAAGAAGGGACAGACGATAAGATTAGCGCATTTTTATGAAGCGAATTTCATTATATTCGCTTCGAAGTGAATGTAAAGAATAATGAAGAACGCTGACAAATATTATCCTATTAGGCTCAATATTAACTGCAGAACCTACTCGCTAAAGCATATACTCGAATCGCCAAATAGTGAACGTCTAATAAAGGACACATAATTTGGTCAGAAAAAGTCGAATTTGCTATTCAAAGAACATAATATTGCACCATAACAGATAAAGATGCACTGATTCTAGTGATCGCTGATCTTGATTGGTAGATGTTCAAATAGCTTCTAGTGTTACGTTTTAAAACAGGTTTTTCGGCGCATGAGACGCACTGATTGAAATTCAATGACGGTTTTGCAGGTTGAATGCAGATTGCAAAAGACATTAAAAGATTTTACAGGAATGCAGATTGCAAAAGACATTAGAAGATTTTACAGGTTGAACGCAGATTGCAAAAGACGACATTAGAAGATTTTACAGGTTGAATGTAGATTGCAAAAGACATTAGAGGATTTTACAGGTTGAATGCAGATTGCAAAAGACATTAGAAAATAGGTTTACTCGCAACAAAATTGAACGATTTCACAGATTTATAGTTTATAAATGCAAAAAATCTTACCAATCGAAATGCCGAGTATATTTTCGATACTGTGATTTAATTTGATCTTCTTATCGCGCTTCGATGGTGAACTATGCAATTTTTTTGCTCGAATATGCCTGTAATTGTATGATTGCATAGATGTGACAATGAAGAATATTGATCACATTCCACTTACAATAATTGAACGTCTTATAAAAATTATGCGGAAAAATTGCTAAGTTCGTTTCGATGCCCATCACCGGTACCTTCTCGTTGCGATTGGAAACGTGGATCTTTATAAATTTGTTGGTCTAAAGAGATGGCGGTTTAGTTGCTACCTAAGCATCTTCGGGAAGCCGAAAATTTAAATCAGTAACGAAAGAAGAAATAATGTTAGGCAAATCAGACCGTGTAAAGTGCACTTTAAGTCTACCGTAGCAACCTTATAGCTTTATTATAGTTTCAGGACTTCCTTTCAAGCGCAGATGCAGTTAAATCTCCACGGTGTTAAATTTTTTGCGCTGAGTTGGAACAATGGAGGGGATGTCTTGCAAAAATATACTTAATATGTGCATTCGATGCTTCATCGCCGTCAAATCCATGCCTCACATCTTTGATTTGCAATTTGCAGCACCTGTTGATGGATGATACGGTAGGGGCGTTCTCACGCGAGCACACCTCCTGTTCGATGAGGCGAGCGCGTAGTTCACTGGCGCAGATGTTCGGCCTTTCGGCCTTCAGTGCAGAAATATGCTTTTCGACAGCCTGAATGGCCAGCCTGGAGCGTGGATTACCACCAATCTGGAAGTTTGCTTTACATCGCACAATCGTTGGATCTATTAGTTAACTAACAATGAACAAAAATTAGCCTGTTCTACAGAAAGGATTGGAAATTCCCTTTATGTTATCAGCATAGTCGCTGTCCAAATTTTTCAGCTTAACAGCCGCTGAGATCGCTCTAGCCGTTATATATATATATATATAATATATATATATATATATATATATATATATATGCGAGTCGTTATGGCCATGTATTTCTGTGCAAATCATTCTTTATGAAGTACCGATATTAGAAATGATAGCAGAGAAACCCTAGGATGAACTTTTGCAGAATTTTAACATTATAGCACATAGATTGAAGTTATTCGCCAACAAGGAATTCGGGATAAGCAGCACATACGTATCACCACTCACAACTTCTGCTTTCGTCAAGAATCCCTTGTTGGAAGGGTGCAGAGGTCCGTTGTTAGCGGGTGAAATTTTCACATTAAATTTTGTCACGACGGGAAGAGTGGGAAAACTTTTGATCGCAAGATGTCATACCCTAATCAATAGCCATATAAGATTTCTCCTCGTAAGACATATATATCAGCCGCATTAGAATATTTTACATTTAGAAATTGAATCTTGATGTACCACTTCATAAATATTTTGTAGCCTGCATCTTATGCACTCTTTTGTGAAAAAAAGTTCTAGAGCTTCCTTTTTTTTTTCTGGAGCGGCTGTCATCAATGGCAATATGGACGCTATTTTTGTGGCAATAGTTTAGCCCACTGAAAGACTATAACGAGCATCCTCAGATATGATCGCTTTGATTGATGTCGCCGCCGATGACAGGTTCGGATTAGCTATGTAAGATTATTGTTCATATCAATAGATACCTGTACGCTAGAAGCACACCGCATGCGCAAAGGTCAACGAACAAGCGCTATTCAATAGAATTCAATATTCATCGATGTAACAAATGTATGAGAAATAGAAGATTTAACTAGGAAAGCTGGCAGTAAGTGCGAATATTTTGTAATTCATTATTCCACGCATGCCTATTTTCTAAATGTTGAGTGCTTCAAATTTTTGGCAATGTTCCTGAAATATTGGTACTACGTAACACACCAGTGATAATATTTCGATAGTTACATTTTTAATGCAAATTTTGCGGCATCTCTATCATTGTTATGAATTTTGGAAATTTCTAATAAAGTTAAAAAATGAGCTCCTTTTAAGCAACAAAAATTACGGTTTGAAGAATCACCACCACGTAACCAGCGATTATGAGGGCAACTTTTGGTAGCTTGGATCCAAATAGGAGAACAATTCTAATTTCGTAAATCCACTTTGCCTATTGTTATAAATGCAAATCGCAAAAGCTTTCATTCCTATTTGAATTCTATAGCTACTAGTATGTCAAACTTAGGTTTTTTAGTGAAAAAAAGATAGCTTGCATTAACTCATATAGGTATCATATTCCTATCTCGTGCTATCGATTTCACCTATACCGAAAGTAAAATAAACTCGGATCAGCATAGAAAGACCGTCATGCCACAATTGAACAACAAATTTTCTCGATTATGAACATTAACGGCAGAATTATCATTGATAAGACGATTATTTCGATGTGGCAGCAAGACTGCTGTCATTAAAAAAGCTCGAGCACTTCATTCCTTTCCCTCTTCTCTTCATCAAAGCCACAATACTGCTTCCTGTGACATATATTCTCTAGGCCACAATCTTCACTATTACTAGAAGTAACCGTGCCCATTTGAAGCAATCGAACGTTGATTAAAGTTCACTTCTTTCGCATACAAGCAGAATTGGAGCAAATGGAGTGTGAAGGGAAGCGATGGGAGAGGGGATCGAGCTACTGATCCCACTATCATTCCTGTAAAAGCGCTATAGCCACACGATCTCATCGGTATTTCCGCATATATGTAATATGAAAACGCAAAAGAATCCCAAATCCATTAAACTAAAAAACTAGAGGCGGCAAAGATAAATGAGTATTTCAAAAATCCTTATTAGGCAAGAAGACAATCTATCAGCATCTCAGAAATGGCTCACACTCTAATTGAGGTTGATTACAAAAGGAACGAAGTTCTTAGAGCATCTGCGTTGAAATACGATAAAATAGAAACGAAAAGAATGGCGAATAAATCTCACTGCGGGATACCCCACCAAACATCCATACGATGGCAATGGCATCGACATTCACTTCGGTTAGTCATTCTACGGCGCTCATTCACACCATTTAAATTCATCCCACACCCTGATATCGTTAAATAGCAATGTTCATATCGAATTCAACCACAACTCTTTTGGCAATGTTATAACTATAGCGAAATGGTATTGACCATAAAGCAGTCATCGTTGTGAAAACCATCAAATAAAACAAATAGGAAGAAAAGATTTGATGCCGCATTGTGATGAAATATGAAACATTCTAGAGCACACATTTTTTGCTGCTTTTTTTTTGCTCTCAAACGCAACGAACTTTCCCTAAATCCTGTATGCTTGGTGACCGGAAAAAAAATGAGAGGTTTGCGGTTGTCGGGCACTTTGTTTTGTAGAATGTGCCGATACAATGTGGAAAACTGGTCGAATGGACAATAAAATCTGTGCGAAAACCCGTTGTATTCAAAGGTCCCACGATAACGTACAAGTTGTCACGCTTGTAAAGAGGAAGAACATCTTCGTTTCTCTACTATTTCCCAATAAGCATAAGCTTCACGAGCAATTAAATCTATCACCATATGAACGCCATATTCTCTTATTGAGTCATATTTCTTTTATTTTATAAGCAACCTTTTTATGCCCTATTTTAATCGTGTGAACTTAATTACTGTATATAACATGCCGCAACAATATCTGAAAAGGATTGCTTGAAAGTTGGCAGCAAAACTATGCGATTTTCGATTTGCAGGAAGGAGTTTCACTCAATTTGATAAGCGTATCATAGGTGCAACGATTATGGCAATACCTGTCCGGGTGATATGGATCCAGTTTCAGCGTAACGATTGAGTATTTTCGAGACAGCACCATGCGAAACACGCAATTGACGACTGATGTGACAAGGCCTTAAAAGGCGCGTCTTTCGCTTTACACACAATCATAAACGGTGTGACAATCTTTTCAACTAAATCATCTCTTCTTCCCTATACAAAATATAGCCAAGTCATGAAAGATTCCAATTAGAAAATACTCCGAATTATATTATATTAAACTTTAGAAAATTAGAAATCATTATTCAAATAAGTTATTAAACGTAACGCATTCTCACCTCTAGAAAATGAAGTGAAACAAGAAAGAGTAGAAAGAGCAATGCAACAGTTGTGATGCCTAATTGTGACTCTTAAATTTTAATAGCCGATATTATTTCTAAATGCTTCTCCGTAATAACCAAAGAAAACCACATTTTTAATTGCAGTTAAAATTTGGTAATATTTAGTGAAGTAAAAGAGTAATCATATATGACTTTACTAGTTATAACGAATGTATTCATCATCTTCTTCAAGAGATCTGCTATGAAATCTGATATTTCTTATGTTTGTATCGTTCGATCGTTATATGGAGTATATGTTGAATAGATCAAAGGTATAAAACGATTACAAAAGCGCCACCCGGCTAATTCATTCTATCATGCTGAAAGCTTCGAGAAACCTATGCTCAAAACTTGAATCTTTTTATGATCTTACGTTGAAAAAAAAAACCTTTGAGAAAGAAACATAACTAACTCACTTTATTCCACTGCTTGCCATTTCGATGATTTTCAATCGAATATGTTGTGGTAAAGGCCGTCCGTTAATAAAAACACCACCCAGCTGGTTCACTCTACCCTACAATTAAAAGCAATAGTAGAGTTATTCACCAATCTTTTATAATGCTAGAGAAGAAGTGGAAGACTTTATAGGGCGTGATTATTTGATACCTGAAGCGGATATTGCAATAAAATGAATGATAGTGATGAGAATATTATCACCTATCATATATTCACCGAATAAAGCAAATTATCAAGCGCTGTATTTGATTAAATAGATAGGATGGTTTTAAGGAAATATGACTGAGTGGATATCTATGTAGTCCAATTCATTGCACCTTATGAAGCAATCCCAGAAACTAGGAAGAATGTAACACAAACGCCGTCTGCGAAGTTGTTCTTTCATTTTGGAACACCGCATGCCAAATCGATTTCGACGTTATAACAGTATATCGTTCCCTCATAAACGGGATTGAAAAAAAAAATGCGACCATTATGCAGCTTAATTAGTACTTGTAACTTAATAGTTCATAGTACAACACATCAAAATGTTAGTAGTCAAGTAAACTTTACAATTAAATAAACAAAAGTAAAATAACAGAAATATTTTGGAGAATAAAAAAATTTTTTTTTCATTTTAATAAATTATCCATCCTCATAAATGTTGTTTCTTTTTTTTTCTCATTTATATGCATTAAGTACACCTGAGCATATTATATAATTCAATAAAGACAAATATATTCGTGAAAATTTCTGCTAAAAAAAAATTTGTGTGATTGATTTCTTTCGCACACTAGAGTTCAAGTTTGAACAGCATTCATCTTTAATGCATGACATTTCAATTTTTGAATCTTTCAGATGTGTTTTCCTATCGATTATTGATGTTCTTCAATGTTGAATAAAATTGACTAAAACGAGTTACCTCAGTTGTCATATTAAGAACGCCAAATTAACGTAGAGTTTATGAATGAAAGAAAATGCGCATATTTGCTTCAAACAATTTCACACTTCAACGAAAAATATAATCAAAGAATAGATAACGAAAGCAAATATATATAAGAGATTTCACTATAGGAAGCTGAGTATCAAAAATGATGCCAATATTTGCGTTCAGCGAGATATATGGGAATTGAGTTGAATATGGGGGAAATATACATCGAACTAACAAAAGTACAATACCTGTCCCATGATGTTAGTGAAGCTGATCATCTTAGTATCACCCATGATGGGTAATTTACGTTCCTATTGTCTTTCCCGGGAAATGATATAGATGGGTGTGTCGTCACAAAACACAACGCTCGACCACAGTTCGCACTTATTAACGATTGCTGTGACGCAGCATTTGGACGTATTGGTGTGCTTATCTGTGCGCCTATTATCAATTATTATTCACCAATCGGATAGATGCGCCACGCCCTTTACCCGCCCATCCAACGCCACCGTAATCATTCAAGGTGTTTGCCATAGCGCTGTGCTGAAATAAACGAGCACGTCCCCGTTATGGGTGAGATTGCAATGCGCTCGCAAACCTATTGTGATGTTTAAGAAAATAGTGTTTGCAATTTGTGTTTCACATATGGGAAACATTGCATATTTCTTTACAACAATTTCGAAAGCGTTTTTTTTTTATCTATTTTAAGGAAACGTTATCGAATACTCAGAGATGTTTCTTCGATCCTAGATTTTATGGATATTTTAATGATTTTTTTCATTAATTAATTTGCATAAAGCGAGAATTATATTGCTCTTATTCATATTTTTTCCGTAATTATATTTAGGGTATTTCTGAAAATGAAAAATGTCGCAGTAAAAAAAATAGTATACCCAATAATGTTTCAATTTTTTGATCAAATCGTATTAACGTTTCTCAATTGCATTTGAAGTGGAAAATTTTGTACCGTGAAAAACCATCTTCGTATCATTGATATTGAGAGCGTCAATGATGCCGCGTGCAATTTAAGACAGAAAAATTCGACGATATACCATCTTTGTTCAAAACTGTGAGCTTATATCGACCGATCAGGTCATCAAGTATTATTGCATGAACGAATCGGCACATCTTTCATATATTTATAAATGCTTGCAATGGCTCCTGTCAATGCAATACTTCAAATCAGTGCAGGTCATTTTGTCGCCGAGGTTAGGAAGACACACGTCGATATTCGCTGCTTAATAAACTATTAGAAACGTATGATACAACACAGCACTATGTTTGTAGTTGAGCAATATGGCTATTGAATCGACTACCGTGGACCTTGTATCACTATTATGCTATATACCTTAAAGCAGAAATTTTGATAACTTAAACAAACTGAATATGGCACGCATGACGCATAGCACTTCAGCTACTGCAGGGAGGTCTAGAAGTTTCTGAAACACAGTCACCTTGGGGTTTAGAGGCTGGTAGGAATGTTGAAGGGGATACGATCATGTGCTCTTCAGGTTCGTATTTTTGTACGGAAGTTTAAGTCTTCGGTGCGGGCGTTTTTCCACGCATCCGTTTAGGGACAAAAAATTTGCGAAATATGGGATACAAAACACTCTCAGACTATAGTGCATTTAGGTTCTTCAGAGAGGCACTGTAGTGTTGCCCAATGTACAATTTGTTGATATATATATATATATATATATATATATAAAACGATTGATTTACAGTATGTCAAAAACTAACGGAAAGATGACGATTACTATTTTACAGTATGCACTTGGCATGTTCCCAAATTTTCGGCCTCAGTCATGCAAATATTCGTTCGAAAGTTTCTAAAATTTTTATTATTTATTTTATGCGCCACTAAATGCAAATGAATGCTTGGGAGATAAGAAATAGGAAATAACTGCAGTGATTCTATCTGTTGTAGCACAAAATAATACGCTTCTGCCAAAGCATTCGATTCATTATTTTGTATTATTTATTGGAAATCTTTGAACTGCACTTATAGGTTTGCTAGTTTTTTACGCTAATTTTTAAAGTGTAGGAAGATAGAGTCGGCACGGCGAGCCTATCCGATGACAACTTGATGAGCTCTGACAAGGAGGGGAAAAATCGAGGAGCGTAAATGCTTCAGATTGTTGTCCTCATCTTTATGTTTAGTAATCTTCTAGCTTCCGGTCTAAATTTATTCCTCACGTTCCAAGTTTATCACTATCATATTTGACGTTGAGTATCGATAAACTCGAAACGCGTTATCGTTATCAACCAACGAGCGGAATATCTTAGGGAATATGTCATGTCGATTTAATGCTACGAGGTAAATTGTTGAGATTAGTGAGTTATCAACAAATTGAATGGATTATTTTCTTTAGCCTATCGTCACCTATATGAATGACTATCAACTCAACAACTAGATATGAATGTGATTACATCTACAGGTAACTTATAGGTAATTCATGACTGGTAAATAGTGACGTCATTTATTGATAGGTGAACTTATTTTCTAATGTGAATTTATATGCGCTCTTGTTAAATTATTATTGGATGCAAATTGAAAGTCCACTAAGGATGTGGATTAAGAATGTGGTTGACGCTCATGGGACTGAAAGTATTGAAAGGTCGAAATAATTGGAAGATAAAAGAATCCTCCTTTATGTTTTATCATTTCTTGTTATTCTGTTGGATTGGTTGGTCAAATGCGCGCAAGGCAAAAGATCATATCACTTCAACTCCCCTAGCATATTCCTCGGCTTGTACGTTCTCGATGGCATCCCCTTACCAACAGGAAACTTTTCAAGAGCTAGTTCTTGCTTCTAGCGCGGACTTTGCGCGAAATTACAGTCTATAACCTTTCGGTGCTGGCTTAAGCGGATGAGGATTTCCACCGGGAAATCTCCGTTTAAAAATTCGCGACTGAAAAGTCCTCATGATTTCGATCCCCTCGAATTGGAAAATTTTTTCAAGCAACATTAGTCTAAAGTGAACAATATGTACAAAATCCAAGTGGGAGTATATGGCCAATAAGTGTGATTGATGTTTCACCTCATGCTGTCTAATTTCCTGCCTAGTTCCACCAATTTTCCCAAGATATTCCTATCAAACTTTTATTAAAATATTTTCTTCAGTCGACCTATTCACTCGCTTAGAAAATTATGAAGTGGAGATCTTCGTTTATTCTAAGCAATTAAAAAAAAAATTTTTTTTTCTCATTTTCTTTTCTGTTACTGCAATCTGCTCAATGAACAATAAGATAGCTTATTTTCTTATAAAATAATCAAAAAAATAGCGCTTGGTAAAAATGTTCAATAAAAATTCGAAAAATTTCACTATTATTTTTTATTTGTCGCTGTATATTCGTTGAATTCTTTGGTCACTTCATATGAAATTTTAAAAAATAATTTTCGGCAAATTAAATCCACATTCACGATTCACAGCCACCTATGATCAGATCTATTCATAGCCGCGAAATATCTACGATTGCATCATGTAACTACTGTCGGCTTTTCTCTTTAGGTGAAAAAAATCCCCCTTAATGGTGTTATATCAGTTATTCGTTTAAACAAAATACTGATTTTTCCCACTTGTCGCATTTCATATCCGAACTCAATGCGCTATAAAGATCTATCATGATTGCTAACTGTGAACTAATCTAGCGTATTATCATCATAGTTTGTATCATTTCTAAGCTAGTAACTAGGCAATTTAGAAACAAAAGTTTTGCGCCGCTGTTTTTATTTCTTTAAATCGATTCTTCTCTTGCTTCTAATCGTTTCAGCTAATTTCGCTGTGAAGCAGCAGAACTTCGTCGATACTTATTGATGAGTAAAGATAAATTTATCGGGAAAAATTCGTTGTTGTATCCAGAAAATCTATCCATAAAGTAGCATTTTCCTTCGATCAATCCATCGCTCAGTTGCCATTCTCAAACATCGATCCCTAAATATTTCAGCCATCGCTATAGAAATCGTTAATACTGTTACAGGGAATAAAAAAGATTCGAATTTCTCTGAGTTCATCTTTTTTGTTCAGTGTCTTTTTTGTACTATAAAATACACTCACTGATAGGATGTTAAGCTCCGCCAATGAAAATTTGCATTCAGTGATCTCTTCCACAACTAGTCCCCGTCATACATTGCGCCAAAAAATATGAATTTTTTTGGTGAAAACTCAGCCAACGTCTCGAAGAAATTTTAGAATTAAATTGAATTCATGAGATCGACTAAATTAAGCTGTAATGAATTTCACACTTTTTTTCACATTGCAATTTATTATTTCAACTAATTCTTTTTTTTCAGATCATTGGAAAACACTTTGTTGACCTATATAAAAGTTAAATGAATTCGACCAGGGATTCCACCATTAGAGAATGCTATAAATAACAATAATTTCTCTGCGATTACCTATCAACTAGAAATTTTCGATCTCATCCTTTCGCCGATTTTATTTATTAATTGGTTGCAGTTATCAATCACATATGCAAATTCAACTAGTTTTGCTTTTTTACGGATCCGTGGATTCTATATAATAGATTTTCCTGTGTTTTTATTCATTCCCGAATATTCATTCATTTATGAAATGAACCATAGTAATTCGATGTTTTTCGCCGCATTCATTGAGGCAGAAAACGTAACGATTTGCCGCAAAATCATCGAGAAGTGGAAGTTATGGCATTCGAGCGCATTCCTCACCCAACACCTTTCATTACCGTTCAATGATTTATTGCTCGTTGGTGTTTCAAGGGTCGAGACCCTTGCGAACCATTTTCGATGAGGCTCATTGGTCGATCGTTGCGAGCGTATATATGATAGCGCTAAAGCGAGATAATTATAGGTGTTTGAGTGGAGGTAGTCGATGAAGATATATGCACGATAAATGTGTGAAAAGGCGGCGTACGCCCTTTGCATAGTGCCGCTATCAGTAAATAGGCAGCCGAAGGCTGTCGCTCAAAGTTACACTCCGCGGGCATCAACTCGAGATCAACACAAAACACCGTTATCGCTCTCCCTTACGATACTTTAATCATCAGCGCCATATCCTATATGGTGGTATACCTTCTAACATATCGCCGCCCTTTCACTAATCCCTTAGCGAATAGATCATCACATATTTTTATATGCAATCGCTCAGATCTATAATAGCAATAAAGAAGCATCTGAAATGATGAGACGAGGAATGGAAAAATAAATAAATAATGTATTTGAAATATTCAAACTGTTTTGATTAAAATTATACCTCTTATTTTTTTATTTTACAAATATTCAAGAATGATACTATGGTACCTTCTTAATGATTTCACTGAGAGAAAGATGTCCGTTTCAATGGTCTTCGACATCTCATAAATACCATTGTTAGATCTAAAATCAATCGCAACATTCCTCCTGAATAATGATGGGATATTCACAATTTCTAGTAAAGTATTCGCGATTGGATTATTGAGAAACATTCAAAACAGCAATAGTCAAAAACTTAATTTCACTTTAATTCTTGAAGCATTTTCAAGGAAAGCAAAACTTTTAAATGGTTATATTTTAATGTGGGGATTTAGGCAATTCTTTTAGGGGAGGGGAGGGGGGGGCATAAATCTCGTTGAACATCTATAAATTTTCCTGTCAACGTATTTCGAGTGATTCGACAATTTCTAAAAGTAAGATCTGAGTGCAACATGTATATGAAGTCTGATCGATAATATTATGCTAAAAGCCAACCCTCCAAACTAAAAAAACTTAGCGCTAATCGCTGACACAGGTTTGATGTTATAGAAAAACAGAGATAAAGTTTGAACATATTTTCCAGTTCAGGGACATCGAACCAAAGGTTTTTGATCAGAAAAAGTTCATTTCGCGGCGAAGTGCGAAGTGCCATACACCTGATTATGCGAACACTGCTTAAAAGAACATATTCTCGACGATTATGTGATAATTCCCATCGTGTTATTGAGTGATCTTCGAAGAGCATTCCCCGCGGGTAGAAAATGTTGCCCGTACCGATTCAACCTTGAGAAGTTCATAATCCTCAACGATAACTGTCACTTTAACACTGATAACAGTTCGATTGCAGTAGCTGAAGATTATCCATAGCAAAAAAAAAGCTTCTGTAACTTATATCGAGAGTATCTAAGGGCTTGACGCAGGTATGCTGGCAAATGCTTAGAAATTTTCTGGAACGCATAGAAACATTGCATTCCTATTATAAAAGGCACCAACTCTAAATTCTACCTTTTCGAAGAATTGACACATAATTTTATGATAAACAATTGAGGACAAATACTAAAAATTGAGAAAAATTTTTGCATCTACATATAAAAAGTAGAAATTCTTCAGAAGCAATAAAGAGGAATCATTAAAAGCGCAATACCTCTATTATATTCAACATGATTAAACCTATCCATATATCAATCAAAGAAATCACTTTCAACAGGCGTTAACAACTTTGAGACAACATGAAGATTCGTGGATTATGCTGCTTAGCAGAAATCCTCTTGAAGGCCTTAAGCTTTAAAGCTTTTTTTTTCAAGTTTTCCTTCAACGTAAGATGATCCGGAAAAAAATTGTCAGCATATTTTCGAGTGTGTCCAATAGGCCAACAAAATCTATCATGCATATACGGTTGAAAAATACCGTAGTCGAAAATATTTTACTCCACAAAATTTCCAGCTTATTAAACACCAAATAATCGCTGTTAACTTAATGGCTGAAAATAATCCATTCACAAATTGGCATTTATTCTTTTATTGATGAGACTTGAATTACTAGTCAAAAAAATTAGGTGAAAGTTGACTTTATTCAGCAAGTTGTTCTTTTACTATTTTTGAAAATTATATAAAGAAAATATAATGCATGTATCAAAAATTGTAAAAGTGTTATAGCTCACCATTTTCAGTCCTAACTTCTCTTTTGTTACTCTTCATTCGTGCCTTTTGCAAGTAAAATCTGTAAATTTTGTGGATACGGTAAATAGAGGGTGTACCTTGTATAGTGTATTATATAGATAGTATCTAGGCAGATAGCTGTCTATTGTATGTGCGGCGATGGAAAAAATGAAGATGATGATTTCCATCCTGCTAGTTCGTCATAAATGAATAAATAAATAAATATATATATATATATGAATTATGTCAAATTGTGGTTATGCAACCTTTTACTCTCAGGGGCATCTAGTTATTTGGTTATTTAAAAAAAACTTACTGCTTAAATTCTTAAAATCTAATAAAGTATTTTAGTAATGCTCAACAAATATTTAACTCATCATAAATGGCGATGTGTTTAATTTGAAAGATTTGTGCTATGAAAACGTGAGAAAGGAAAAGCATATTCTAGTTGAAATGTTTACGTAATGGAATCCAATGTTGCACATCATCGCATCGATAAACACAAATTTCCTCTTACTCAGAAATACGATGCAAATAACGTCGTATTACGTTCGACAACTTTACTAACTATTCATCTCGAAAAATCCGATCTCTTCTCCTTCCCCAATCAAAAGGGTTTAACAACGATTTGTGTTATAAGTAATGATTGTTATCTAAAATAAGAGTAATATTATTCGAACGAATCTATTAGACGTATATAATTGCAAAAGCTATAGTCTCATTCAAATATTTAGATAATGTGTGTTATAATAGCCATATAACGCAAGGCAAAATAATTTATGCTAATTTTTTCGCATCTATATTCCATTCAAACTATCTTTCCAAAAAAGACACAACTATCTAATTATATATGAAAATTTTGCCACATCTATCTGAATTTAATTCGCTCATCGAAACTATCGAAATGTTTCGACTTTCCAATTAAATCAACCAATGGTCATTTCCTGAAATTTATTGACTATTCATTATCAAATATTTAAAAAAAGATTTAACAGTTTTTCCAATGCATTAAATTCAATGTGATTGAGCATACAATTGAATAAAACTTATCAATCCTTCAGCTTTTAAATTTCCATTGGTGATAAATTACGATAGCTGAAGTTTCGAAAAAAAATTAAAACTTATTGACAGCTTTATTGGTTGTACCAACTTGATAATCAGTCATATATTGTGCAATAATAAAGCACAATGTTTCTAGATTTCACTAATTTATAATTGCGCAGCGATTCCATTAATAACATTCTATCATAACCAAATATTCGCAATATTTTTTTCTGGAATTAACTTCGCTCCAGAAATATGTTCTGTAGCTGCTAAGAAGCGTTCCCCTATATGGGCATTTCATTCACTGATCGATCATGCCGCATTGATCATTCCACAGATACTACTATATCGTTAGCTTATATCTCACCGGTCAGCTAAAACACCTCCACAATTTCTCGGTGATCGAACGTTTGCGCCATTTCATCATTCCTTTCGATTATATGAAAAAAGAACTGCTTAAATATAGCCTCATCTGAAGCTATTTCCTGAAAACAATCTCACTGAAGGCGACATGAATGGCTGAGAGCGCTACACTTTTTTATACCTGTAAGATGATCAGCAAAATGTATATCAACTGCTTTTGAGCAGATCAAAGGAGTGACAATCACCGGATACAACAAACTTTCTACAAGTGCCTTGAGGCAAGTTCGATTAAAGGAGAAGCTTTTCACACGAGCGTCACCCTCGACGGTGTCGGTTCTGACCTTAGCGGCGTCCAGTAGCGCCCAAAGACGTCTCATTGGCGCAAAGGCGGCACTATTCGTGCCAGGGCACTGTCGGA
>QEWY01001557.1:0-45037 GCA_006503575.1 Baylisascaris schroederi
TATCGTTCGAATTTCTATTTCTTATTTTTTGTTTCGTTTCCTGAGTGCACTTTGGGAGGGATTGGGCATACCAATTGAATGTTACAGGAAGGGGTTAGCTACGGCTTACGTACGCATTGGAATGTAGAAGATCTCATTGATACACACTGTACAGCGAGCATAAACGTATTGTTTTGTAGAGCTAGGAGATGGCATTCTTTATTTGGATTATTGCTTTATTCAAAGTAATATTTTGGCGATCGTTTCCTGTTTTTTACTACTCCTCACCGTTGTCCCTCCCTATTCGAGGTGCTTCTGCCATTACGCTTTGTTATCATTGATCACTTGCTAATAAATGAAAATAAAGGGAATTGTTTCGTTTAGCAAAAGATGTGAAAAGATGGGCGATTGAGAAATCTCGTGTTTCTTCACGACCAGTTGGATGAATTTCTCGATGGATTTCCCATGACTTGTTGGCGTACATTTTGATGGCCAGCTGTATTAGATTCGGTCTTTAGTCACATAACGAGGCGAAGTTTCCATCTGCAGCTCCCACCGAGAACGAAGGTAGGCGCAGGTTTGAATCATATAAAATCTGATTCTCTTCTGTCTTAAGTATAGTTTTTTAAGCTGTTACATATTCTCAAGCAATATTGTGTTTTCAGGATGATGCTCTAATCTTATTTCAGGTTCCATCCACCCCTGGGGTCCCATATGTTATTCGTTTGTTACATTCTTTTTTTTTTCATTTAAATGCGCTCGTTTGTTCATTTCTCACTTCGAACATTCATTGCTTGTTTCTTTCATTTCGTTGTAATCCTTTGATTCAGCAAACAGATTCAGCGGTAACGTGGCATCAACTATGCTTACAAGTGGGATTAAGTCGCAAACGAATGAAGACAGTTTGCATTTGATGTTCGAAAATTGTGCGATAATCTCAGGCAGTCCGTCTCATCAAAGGTTTCATGCTCTTTTCAGTTTTTCTTATCATTTATCTATTACCTACGAGCTGTAGAAGTGAGGGGTTTGTATATTTTAGTGGGTAATTAGAAAAAGCGAAACTGCCAGTAAGTCATAATGCTCTCAGTGCGCATTATTTCATTTTATTCTGCAGAACATGATTTAGTATTTTAAGAATCGTATGCAGTACCTCTTGCTGCTAGAAAGGTTGCGTGCTTACGAGCTGCAAGAAATTCGCAAAGTTGTTACGATGTTTGTTGATCAGTGGGTATTTATAAGGTGATTTGTAATATTAAGACTTTCAATAACATTGCTACTAATTCGTTCGATTATGAGTAGTGTCGCGCATATTTTAGAAGCTGCCTGATTGTCTGAAATGTGTGTCGACAACCTTGCATATCCTTATCCACAAGTGGTAAAAGCTAAGCAATTAGGGTATTGCAAGCTTTATGGCCAGGTGTGTTGCAGATAGAATTGGGCATATATCTTACTCAATAAAATTTATTTCTGTTTCATTCATTGGTGGAATTCATTAATGTGAGGCAAGTGGATGGGTATTTATAAGGTGATTTGTAATATTAAGACTTTCAATAACATTGCTACTAATTCGTTCGATTATGAGTAGTGTCGCGCATATTTTAGAAGCTGCCTGATTGTCTGAAATGTGTGTCGACAACCTTGCATATCCTTATCCACAAGTGGTAAAAGCTAAGCAATTAGGGTATTGCAAGCTTTATGGCCAGGTGTGTTGCAGATAGAATTGGGCATATATCTTACTCAATAAAATTTATTTCTGTTTCATTCATTGGTGGAATTCATTAATGTGAGGCAAGTGGATTTTTCATCACCATGTGATGTTGGGAACTCGGTGTGTGGCTGAGGCATCTTCGTTAGCTGATTCCCATTACAAAAGGGAAGCAAGCTAGCTGCTTACATAAGCATTTTGAGAGGGGAATGACGGCTAACTGCAAAATCCATTTTTTTGCTCGAATCTTTTAAATTCAATCCAACATCGAGCATCCTGTGCAAGTAAGCAATGTTTTTGGCATTGCGAGAGGGTACGCAGCATCATCGGTTTCTATATTGGATGGGTACTCAGCACGCTCGAGTGTTTACCTTTGCATTTGAAAAGTTGCTAAGAACTGCAGTGAGGTTCAAAATGGCCGCTGGGTGATCTACTAGTGATGCGTGCTAAGGGCCCTGAATCCACACTTAAGCCGTCCTTGCGTTCACAACATTCCACTGATCATTCGACTTCATTTCAGATCCTTTCGTTAAGCGGCTTTTGACTAGATCCATCCGATAGTCTGTTTGCTTGTGTTGAAGAGATTTATATTTTTGGAGTCACGAAGTGGTCGCTTTGTTCATAAGTTTCCACGAAGCAGTAATTATTGAAGATCCGATATAGCGCACATTCACAAAAGACCGCGTGGCTGTAGGGTCCTTTGAAACGATGTTGTGACAGATAAGCGTTACGAAAGTCTATTTGCTTGATGCGGAAATTTTTAGTCTTGTACTTGTTTGTTGATATTTCTCCTTCAAAGAGGTAACTTTTTTGGCGTAGTGCGGACTTGGTCACAGTAGCCTTGATCTAGAGGCGGGGCACGTAAGTACGGTAGCGTTATATGTACCCATTGAGCTAAACTGATGCGTGTTGAGCGATATTTGACACTCGGCTATCGGCAATGTGGCTATGTGCATATATCGATTGGCATATCTGTTAATGGCGTCCCTTCCATCTCTTTCATGTATGGCAGTTTCTGTCACATGATGTTGATTCGTATCGGGGTACTTTTCGGTGATGAGGGCACTTGTGGTTTTGATGTATGAAGTCATCATGTCCCTCGAACTTATTTCTGATTGATTGGCTGGCGCATTCCGACTGTAATTAAGTTTCTATTAAATGTGGGCTGCCATTGGAAAGTATGTTCAGTTTTGTTGCCATTTACCCACCCGATACATGATATGGGTTTGCTATCGATCGTCGTCGCTTGGCCCTCTTGTAATGTAACTTAAGACTGTTTCATTGTGAGTTGATGTGGTTTTGTTAACATATAGAATTGTTATCTTTTCATGTTCTTTCATTGTCATATGTTAGTTCTATTTTACTTCCTTTTTTTTATTTCCTTTGTTTCTTGTGTCCCAGATGCGTGTTTTGCACCCACAGTTTTTGTTGCAAGGAGAGAGCATTGCACTAAAGACATGTCACCATCCTAAAGAAATGAATCGACAAGACTAGTTCCGACGTCCCTTTTTCTTAAGCTGCTAAGAGAAAGCAGCATGATAGCGTCACTTTATGTTTGTAATCTTCAGAAAAGTACCCGTCACCGAGTGACGCCAATAGGGTGTCTCATTTTCCTTTACGCTTTCTGCTGTATGTTTTTAGTGCAGTCGCTTATTTTAATTTTGCCTTTTTTCAGGGTTCTTTATCAAGATATCGTTCGAATTTTTATTTTTGTTTTTGTTTTCTCTTCATTCCTGAGTGCACCTATGGGAGGGATTGGGCATGCCGGTTGCTGTTATAGGAAGGGGCTAGCTACGGCATATGTACGCACTGGAGTGTGGATGGTCTCAGTAATGCACACTGTACATCGAGCAAAAACATACTGTTTTGTAGAGCTATGAGGTGGCATTCTTAATTTCGAATATTGCTTGATCCAAACTTATATTGTGCCGATCGTTTCCTGCATTTTACTACCTCTCATCCCTGTTCCTCCCTATTCGAGGTGCTATTCCCATAATGCTGTGTTATCACTGATCATTTGCTAATAAATGAAAGTAAACGGAATTGTTTCGTTTAGCAAAAGATGTGGGAAGATGGGCAATTGAGAAATCTCGTCTCGTTCACGACCAATTGGATGAACTTCTCCATGGATTTTTACATGACGTGTATCATCTGACATTTTGATGAGCAAAACGCTTGTACGTATGATTTGCCTACTTCAAAAAATGTAGCGTTTGCCCAGGGACTCTGCGGTTTAATTCATGAGGAGTGCTTTTGGAGTAATAATTCAGGTATGACCATTTTTATTGGAAGGTGGAACAAGCAAAATGTGCGGAGCTTGTTGCTAAGACAGGGTGGTGAAAGTTATTGCATGGACATTTGTATCTCGATGGAGCTATTGTTTGCATTGGTAACTTGACTGCACTCGGATATGTATGAAAAAGACATATTTTTGTTCGGAGACTGTCGTGAAATCGGGAACATTTCTTTAGACGATATTCTAATGACTAAAGAAAATGTATGTCGAATTGAGATCATTTGCTTGAATTTTTTCAGGTTTGTTTATTCAAACGATTGATTAGTGCACCGCGCATCCATAGAGGCATAGCATATCAGATTGACATCTGTCAATATGAAGGAATGCTGCATATGGAACATTTTAAGAGACCCCATCAATGGGGTCATTACTTAATGACCCCATTGATTCCATTTAGTACAATATTTCCTCTCGGATACGAACCGCAGCAAGCAAAACGGTAATGCATCGTAAATCATTGTTCTGAACACTTGGTCCGCAAAGTGTGAACTTTCCTGCTTTGCTAACAGCACATCGCACTTTTATCTTTTGTGTTATTAGATTATGGAAATATATTGCGGGCACTTTCCTCAACGGAAAAGATTCATCTCATTTGCAGAAGCACCTTTATGGCTACGATTCTTCCCACAAAGTGTTTACGACTAGCGAATTTACTAGGGAATGTAGAAAGGCAAGGAAATTGGGCACAAGAGGAATATTTCTGGGTAAGTTAATATCATTGTGTTGAAGGAGGGAGTATAGCTGGGAAGTATTTCAACAAATCGTATTGTTGCACTTCCTTCGAACTGCTTACATTCGTTGCAACCTCAGCGGCCCTTTTAGCTTGCGCCGATTGCTGCTTCTTTCGCATTATACCTGCACCTCATTCCATCCGGTTTTCCAGTTTCCTTCCCTGAGAAAATTTTCACGAGGATCCACACTGTTTTTGTAGAATTTGGCATGCACGCAAGGCAACAACTTCAACATAGGAAAGGGACAAGCAGAAGGAGCACTCGTAATTACGTTACATCATATGGTTGCTGTATTCAAAAATTAGCTCCATTATCTCATGCAATAGCAAAGAGCCGGCAGAAAAGAGTACCTGCCGCACAGATCCCGCAAGGCATGAGAAATTCCCTGTAGACGCTACTGCCCAAGATAACTTTGCGAACACTGAATCTCTTCTGTTTCAGAGATAATCGCTAGCTCTTACCGATCACCACTTGAAGCAGCTTACAGAGGAAAACATTACTTTAAGGAAGTAGCAGCAGTAACAGCACTACCCACATCCACATACCCACAAACATACCCACACCCACACATCCACACACCGACACACACCCACGACCCGTACACACTCACAGACGCTCACGCAAACCCATCCACCCACACACACACCTACGCCCACACCCACACCCACATCCACACCTACGCCCCCACCCACACCCACACCCACATCCACACCCCCACCCAAACCCACACCCACACCCACCCCCACACCACATACAACCACACACGCCCGCAACCACACCCACACTCTTACATACACCCACACCTCCACACACACCCACACCCACACCCGCACACTTACCCACGTCCACAACAACACCCATACGTAAGGTTCTTTTAGGAAGCAGGAGAAGCCAAGAGGCATGTATCTTTTCTTTCGTATGACAAAGGACGCAACAAAACGTTCGTAAAACAGGGGAAAAGTTCCATTTGTTCTGAAAATCATTCAAATGTATGACCAGAAAACCCAATAGTCATGCAGCACTAGAGGGGTGAAAGCTGCAACAGGTGAATACCTTGGTTGTGTTTGAGCCAAATGGAAAATTTTTGCGCTTTTTGAGAAATAAGATGAAGTTCTGCTCGTTTCCGTTGTCGTTATAAACGACCGCTTGAACACGGAGAGGGTTAATAACGAGATCGTAAAGATTGCCATCCGCCTGTTGTTCGTCGAACTTCTTCAACCTAAACATTATACCACCTCTTTTTATGGGAAGAGCAGCGATGGTGTTAGGTTACGTATTGCGGTACGTTCTAGTTTTCGGATCACTTCTCAATGCAGAGCGGTTATTATTAGCACCACTATATAAGAAGCCTCCTGTTGTTATTGTTTGTAATTATCACTTCATTATTCAAATTCTTCCATCCATGATTTGCTGGAAAAATGCTATTCTACAGCATTCCATCTAAAGCGGCGCTCCTGATTCCAAATAATTCCAATAACCGGTGCTCTTGATTCCAACCAATTCGAACTTCTGGCGATACAGAGGAAAACATTACTTTAAGGAAGTAGCAGCAGTAACAGCACTACCCACATCCACATACCCACAAACATACCCACACCCACACATCCACACACCGACACACACCCACGACCCGTACACACTCACAGACGCTCACGCAAACCCATCCACCCACACACACACCTACGCCCACACCCACACCCACATCCACACCTACGCCCCCACCCACACCCACACCCACATCCACACCCCCACCCAAACCCACACCCACACCCACCCCCACACCACATACAACCACACACGCCCGCAACCACACCCACACTCTTACATACACCCACACCTCCACACACACCCACACCCACACCCGCACACTTACCCACGTCCACAACAACACCCATACGTAAGGTTCTTTTAGGAAGCAGGAGAAGCCAAGAGGCATGTATCTTTTCTTTCGTATGACAAAGGACGCAACAAAACGTTCGTAAAACAGGGGAAAAGTTCCATTTGTTCTGAAAATCATTCAAATGTATGACCAGAAAACCCAATAGTCATGCAGCACTAGAGGGGTGAAAGCTGCAACAGGTGAATACCTTGGTTGTGTTTGAGCCAAATGGAAAATTTTTGCGCTTTTTGAGAAATAAGATGAAGTTCTGCTCGTTTCCGTTGTCGTTATAAACGACCGCTTGAACACGGAGAGGGTTAATAACGAGATCGTAAAGATTGCCATCCGCCTGTTGTTCGTCGAACTTCTTCAACCTAAACATTATACCACCTCTTTTTATGGGAAGAGCAGCGATGGTGTTAGGTTACGTATTGCGGTACGTTCTAGTTTTCGGATCACTTCTCAATGCAGAGCGGTTATTATTAGCACCACTATATAAGAAGCCTCCTGTTGTTATTGTTTGTAATTATCACTTCATTATTCAAATTCTTCCATCCATGATTTGCTGGAAAAATGCTATTCTACAGCATTCCATCTAAAGCGGCGCTCCTGATTCCAAATAATTCCAATAACCGGTGCTCTTGATTCCAACCAATTCGAACTTCTGGCGGTTAGTTTAATGACAACACGGCATGTTTCGCCACCACCCAGCTGTGTGGATAAGCTAAATGAACGATTTTTAACCAGATGCAATACACCTCGACTTTGCTACAGAACCCTGAGACCTCTTCCATACATTTTATGTTGAGGCGATATTGCAAAAGACTTGTTACCAATGATATTAAAATTTACAGAATACTTCTTAGCTCAGCAAGTGATTGCCATGAGCTGTGCACCGATTTGCTGGTTAAGGTAGATTGGTTGCGAATCGAGCTACTAGATCCTTCTGCCGGAAAACTGTTGTCATCTGAAAGTTATACCGATATTCGTGGTGTGTATGTGCGAGAGGATATAAGCTGGCACGAGCTTTATTCACAAATTTCACAAAGGGCGGGTTTCTACCACAGGTTTTTGAGTTTCCGTGATGGGCGTTAGTATTCGCTTGCAGGGAGTGCAGAGTACGGTAGTGGTGGGCAGGCAGTGGGGGGCACGAGCTCAACTCCGTTCGCGGTTCGCAGCGAAGGTGCCATCTTTCTCTGCAATTGTGTCATGAAGACTGCTGCATTCATTTATGCTTAGACATCGCGTCTTAGCCACTCATCTATACATCCTCAACTTGCCTTGCACGTTGTGCTGTGCACCATCCAAATAGAAAACAAGCACTCCGTTCTCGATTTTTGCAAACCCTCCTACCTTTTCAGACGTTTTCCAACTTTGTTCCACGCCTTTCTCGCCTTGTCTATTCTTTTGCCAACGTTTTCCCTGCACATGTTCTCTCTGTTTTCATTTTATGAAACATCGTCGTGAAGCTTTATTCGAATACAATCCTTGACTAGCTGACACACGAGCGTAGAGCGTACACTCTTTTCTACCTCCTTTAAAGCACAGCTATTTTGTTGCAGGTGTAGGGATCGCTACAGTTGGTTTTCACCTGTCTGCGGTTCAGTACGCTTGTGGCAGTTCCTTATTGAACTGCTAGAGGATAACGCTTTCAAGAACATCATTCAGTGGATATGCCGACCTGATTGCTTTAAAGTATGTCGTGTCTGAGTCACTTTTCTCATGTTACGTATTTGATAAGGCTGTGGAATTCCAATTACCCTTTTGCACATTATCATAGATTCATTTTGCAGTATAAGAATCAAGGTTGCTAAACAAAACGTTGAGTTTGTTATATTAATAGGCGTTTGCAAGAAGGCGTTCACGTACAATTAGTTAGACGGAATTGTCTAATACATTTTGCATCACGTTCACTGAAATAAAAGCGCCATTTTTAAATTGAGTTAACGATATTTGAGCCCACCACTAAGTCTTTGTTTTTATTGAGATGTTGCGAATAATACAGAATTATTGATTCGCATGAAAATGATAGGTAACTGGCACGACGTTTAACCATGACGCAATGGATCATCTCATAATTATCAGGTAAAAAACAAATCGAAATAACAGAAGCGCAGGCTTATGCAAGTATAAAATCGAGGAAGAATGAATGTTGAGGATCAGGGGGGGGGGGGGGGGGGGGGGGGGAGGTGGAGGGAGGAGGGAGGAAGGAGGAAGGAGTCACACATTTTCTTATCATGTTCATTATGCTATTCTTTCGCTTTTCAATCTATTATCTGAATTTTAGTCATCTTTTGGCAAGTTTCATTTTAGTTTGTATCCAGCTTGCATTCTGATACAAACTTGCCGCTAACTTCGTTGTCCCTTTCGCCCGCCGAATCAATTTCTGTTTCATATCACGTCTCATTCACAACTTTTTCTTTCGTCGTTTTTTTTTTTTTTTAAATTCCACTCTCCTGCTGTAATCCGGAACGTTGTGAAGATGATGTTGTGATTGCAGTTTTGTTGTGCACAGTAGCTTATCTACCTCTGGTTACATGTATAAAAGGCATATAAGGGAACTTCGGGCAAAGGAGCATATAGCAGTTTGCGACTGCTGATTGACGAGGTCGAAAACTAAAGTGGTTAGCTGCGTACCGTTTAGGTCCACAGCAAGCGTATAATAGCTAAAATAGTATACAAATAAATTTCATCGATGTGTGGAAAAGAGGCTTCCGATGGAGCTGCACTCACTAAAGTTTCGATAAAAAAGTGTTCCAGATATAAATTTTTCGACGAGGTATGCTTGTGGATGAGCGCATGTTTTGTCTTCCAGGATCATCCACCCTGAGATGGGAATATGCCCCAACGCATTTAGTCATAATGATAGGCAAAGTTCAGTGATCTCTTAGGAGTTCATGAGGAAGCGGATCCGGTAATTAGACATCTTCCAAGAGTTGCGAATGTACATTTGGGAAAGCTCATACATGCGCCCTTGCTAGGGGCAAAATAGATTGATTATTTGTGTATGTGTTATCCACTTATGAGTGCCACACATCACGTGGTAGTGGCAAACATCATTTGCAGGTGTTGGATACAACGGAATTGGCACATCTGTGGGGTGCGAGGAAGAACAAGAAGGAAATGAGCTTCATGGAACTATGCCACGAAATGTGCCCTTACTATGCTCAAGGCCTAATGTTCAAGGTATACTTTCAGAATGCTCTTTCTCAGTGAAGTTTGCTGTTATTGTACACTTTGAAATAGCAGTTTTGAGGACTATCCGCTGGGGTAAATGGTGATGACAAGATGAATGTTCCCACTTTCGACGTTTAATTCAATCTTCCATGAGAGGTTGTGTTCTTCTCACAGTGGGAGCGTCGCCTATTTCTGCTATATTAAGATTGTTCAGAAAGTGTTGTCCTTGGTTCACCTTTTAATCCGCTGGCCAACTTTGCAAAGCTTTTGGCGGGTTCATTCGGTTGCACAAGTTCATTACCTAGGCTCCCAAAAGAACGTGAAGTGGGCATTGGGCATTGACTTTCAGGAAAGCGTTTTTAAAAGTAAGAGGCCTATGTGAAAGAAGTATTTTTGCCAGAATGAAGACCTGCTGAACGAATGACTGCTTTATTAAATCAGAAAGCCTTTGTCTGAAGTTTCTAGAAAAGCAGGAAAGCAGAAGACTCTTCTTAAACGAAAAATATTCTCTGAAAAACCAAGAATATGGAAAACACATGGAAATACCGCCTCTCAAAAAGTGGGCGGAAGGGAAAGCTAATGTTTTTCTGTGCTGACTGATGTGATTCTTGTAATTTGCTTTGGGAATCGTTGTTAATTATATAAGAGCAACGTCTTATGTCTCTTTTTCTCCCGAGCAAATAAAAAACATTCGATTCATCTCTTAAGACTTTCACGATTTTAGGTATTTCTAAAAACTCAGAATATATCTCCTAGGGGAATGAGCAGTTTAAAAGCTCACCACATCCAAAACAGTGCACTTCACGTAGGTTCAAGGACTTATAATATCATGTGATTTCCTACTTAGCGAGAAGACTTGGTACGTCATGGGGACCTTCTCACCCTCTTTACGTTCGTGCACATTTTCCTCGCTAACCCTGCCGTCTTCAATAATGTCAACGTCTGTTTTCAAACACTGTAAAAACAATGCCTCTTAGTGCAATCACGTGATCGGAATTCAGGACTAAGTTTCTTCGTCTTATTCTTTTATTTTCCACTACCTTTAGGCGAGGCTAAGTGAAGACACACTGAACCATGTTATTGTGGGATTCATCTCTTTGTTCATGCATTAGTGCAACCAAATAGCCGCTTTCCATCGAATCACTCAAAGTATATGTCATCCTGGTTGTTTGACGTGCCTTCGCTTTCTTTAAAGTACAATATTTGTGTTGCAGTTCTTCGGCCAGAGGCTCATTTATCATTTCGGTGAATCGCTGAAGGCATATGTCTTGAAGCAACAACATTTCTTCGACGGTAACTTGAATTTCCTTTCGATACTTTCCATGTGCCCGCAGTTCATCCTGTTGGTCGTTGTTGTCTCGGGTTTTAGCCAACCGCGGACATAGATAATTTTTCGAAGATAGAAAAGGTAGGAGGCGAAGTATGCTTACACGTGATCAGCAGAATAAACTGAGCCAGCAGGAGGGAGTATTAATGTTTTGCTAATATCCAGTAGAATCATACTGGCCTTAGATTGTTGTGGAAAGCCTCTTGATTCCTACTTCAAATCATCATAACAGTAGTAATATAAAAATTGACGGGGGAGGGAATCAAAGCATAAATGTTTTAGATCGAAAATGTAGGAAGTGTTTGTGACTTTGGTAGTGTCCACAATATATCCCTTCAGCTCTTAATAATTGAACTGTGCTTCTTTCCGAGATATTTCAATATAACGCTCCTCCACTCAGTCCAAATTAATCTCTTTGATAGTCTCATTTGTAGTATGTTCATTTTTTATTTAGTTTCAACTCAAGAATTATAAGTATTGCAGTTTCCACCTATTCACTATACGCTCAACATGTTTGCCATTCGAAGTTGAAGTCGAATTGATCTTAATGCACTTCAACTGTCATCTCCTATGCGGCCATAGGAAACGAATTGTAACCGAATCAAACATACCTTCCTATCCGTCTCTTATGGTATATCTTTTGAGTGCAGAGGCGATATAATGGCCGTTGACGATGGATGTTTAATTCCTGCATTTATGTTTTAAACATTCCCATTGATTTTTTAAATTTCTTTCAGATGATGATACCACCAAATACATCCATAGACGTGCCTATCACTTCCGACTGTTCCAAGCCTCGAGATCAGGCATCAGTCCATACTCTCGCAATTCCTCCACATTTACTCTGAAAAAGTGAGTTTTCCTTATCAAGCAAAAATTTTCTAATATTTTTTTCGCATAGAGCTTCTCAACGCCTGATTTTTTCTAAAATTTAGCATTTCTGACATTCCACAGCATCCTTAAAAATGCAAGAGTTTTCTAAATGCGATTCCATAGTTACGAGAAGCTTAAGGAAACGTGAACAGTTGTTGGAAGCAATAGAGGTGGCTTCGACGCAACACCCATCCAGATTATTGGTTAACTTCTATACTCTTAATCCCTCATACTTTTTACTTGTTCACTACCTACAATTCAGTTTCTGTGCGCTTCCGCTCTTAACCATCATTCGCTGAAATGGTTTCGTCGGTCATCTCTTTCTTGTATGCTAATTTCTGTAACATGATATTGATTCGCATCGGGGTACTCCTCGATGACGTTTTAATGAGCCCACTACTGGTCTTTGGTGTATGTAGTCACCATATTCGTCGAACTTATTACTGATTGATCGGCTACAACATTGCGGCTATAGTTAGGTTTATATTAAGTGAGGGTTATCANTAAATCCCGTTCATTACTGTGGCCATTTGCCCGTCCGATATTTGATATCGGTTTGCTACCGATCGTCGCCGCCTGGCCCTCTTGTAACGTGATTTTAGAATGTATAATTGTGAGTTTGATGTTGTTTTGCCAACTTATGCAATTGTTCTCTTTTCATGTTCTTTTATTGTCATGTCTTAGTTCTATTTTACTTCCCTTTTTTTACTTCCTTTGTTTCTTGTGTCCCAGATGCGTGTTTTGCACTCACAGTTTTTGTTGCAAGGAGAGAGCACTGCACTAAAGACATGTCACCAACCTAAAGAAGTAAACCGACAGGACTAGTTCCGACGTCCCTTTTTCTTAAGCTGCTAAAAACGCAGCATGATATCGTAGCTCTTTATTTGAAATTTTCAAAAAAAGCACCTGCTGCCGAAAGGTGTCAATACGGTCCTTCATTTTTCTCTACATGGTCATGTTCTCTGCTTTTAGTGCAATCGTATATTTTAATATTGCCTTTTTTCGCCACGGTTCTTTATGAGGGTATCGTTCGAATTTCTATTTCTTATTTTTTCTTTTGTTTCCTGAGTGCACCTATGGGAGTGATTGGGCATACCAATTGAATGTTATAGGAAGGGGTTACCTACGGCTTACGTACGCATTGGAATGTAGAAGATCTCATTGATACACACTGTACAGCGAGCACAAACGTATTGTTTTGTAGAGCTAGGAGATGGCACTCTTTATTTGGATTATTGCTTTATTCAAAGTAATAATTTGGCGATCGTTTCCTGTTTTTTACTACTCCTCACCGTTGTCCCTCCCTATTCGAGGTGCTCCTGCCATTACGTTTTGTTATCATTGATCACTTGCTAATAAATGAAAATAAACGGAATTGTTTCGTTTAGGAGAAGGTGTCGAAACATGGGCGATTGAGAAATCTCGTGTTTCTTCACGACCAGTTGGATGAATTCCTCGATGGATTTCCCATGACCTGTTGGCGTACATTTTGATGGCCAGCTCTATTAGGTTCGGTCTTTAGTCACTTAACGAGGCGAAGTTTCCATCAGCAGCTCCCACCGAGAACGAAGGTAGGCGCATTTTTGAATCATATGAAATCTGATTCTTTTCTGTCTTAAGTATAGTTTTTTTTAGCTTCTACGTATTCTCAAGCAACATTATGTTTTCAGGATGATGCTCTAATCTTATTTCAGGTTCCACCCACCCCTAGGGTCCCGTATGTTATTCGTTTGTTACATTCTTTTTTTTCATTTTAATGCGCTCGTTTGTTCATTTCTCACTTCGAACATTCATTGCTTGTTTCTTTCATTTCGTTGTAATCCTTTGATTCAGCAAACAGATTCAGTGGTAACGTGACATCACCGAGGCTTACAAGTGGGATTAAGTCGCAAACAAATGAAGAAAGTTGGCATTTGATGTTCGAAAATTGTGCGAGAATCCCAGGCAATCCGTCTCATCAAAGGTTCCATGCTCTTGTCAATTTTTCTTATCATTTATCTATTACCTGCGGGCTGTAGAAGTTAGGGGTTTCTATATCTTATTGGGTAATTAGAAAAAGCGAAACTGCCAGTAAGTAAGTCATAACGCTTTCAGTGCGCATTATTTCATCTTATTCTGCAGAACATGATTTAGTATTTTAAGAATCGTATGCAGTACCTTTTGCTGCTAGAAAGGTTGTGTGCTTACGAGCTGCAAGAAATTCGCAAAGTTGTTACGATGTTTGTTGATCAGTGGGTATTTATAAGGTGATTTGCAATGTGGAGACTTTCAATAACATTGCTACTAAATCGTTCGATTATGAGTAGTGTTGCACATGTTGAAGAAGCTGCCTGATTGTCTGAAATGTGCGTCGACAACGTTGCACATCCTCATCCACAAGTGGTAAAAGCTAAGCAATTAGAGTATTGCAAGCTTTATGGCCAGGTGTCTTGCAGATACAAGTGGGCATATGTCTTACTCAATAAAATTTATTTCGGTTTTATTCATTGGTGGAATTCATTAATGTGAGGCAAGTGGATTTTTCATCACCATGTGATGTTGGGAACTCGGTGTGTGGCTGAGGCATCTTCGTTAGCTGATTCCCATTACAAAAGGGAAGCAAGCTAGCTGCTTACATAAGCATTTTGAGAGGGGAATGACGGCTAACTGCAAAATCCATTTTTTTGCTCGAATCTTTTAAATTCAATCCAACATCGAGCATCCTGTGCAAGTAAGCAATGTTTTTGGCATTGCGAGAGGGTACGCAGCATCATCGGTTTCTATATTTTATGCGTACTCAGCACGCTCGGGTGTTTACCTTTGCATTTGAAAAATTGCTAAGAACTGCAGTGAGGTCCAAAATGGCCGCTGGGTGATCTGCTAGGGAACCATGCTAAGGGCCCTGAATCCACACTTAAGCCGTCCTTGCGTTCACAACATTCCACTGATCATTCGACTTCATTTCAGATCCTTTCGTTAAGCGGCTTTTGACTAGATCCATCCGATAGTCTGTTTGCTTGTGTTGAAGAGATTTATATTTTTGGAGTCACGAAGTGGTCGCTTTGTTCATAAGTTTCCACGAAGCAGTAATTATTGAAGATCCGATATAGCGCACATTCACAAAAGACCGCGTGGCTGTAGGGTCCTTTGAAACGATGTTGTGACAGATAAGCGTTACGAAAGTCTATTTGCTTGATGCGGAAATTTTTAGTCTTGTACTTGTTTGTTGATATTTCTCCTTCAAAGAGGTAACTTTTTTGGCGTAGTGCGGACTTGGTCACAGTAGCCTTGATCTAGAGGCGGGGCACGTAAGTACGGTAGCGTTATATGTACCCATTGAGCTAAACTGATGCGTGTTGAGCGATATTTGACACTCGGCTATCGGCAATGTGGCTATGTGCATATATCGATTGGCATATCTGTTAATGGCGTCCCTTCCATCTCTTTCATGTATGGCAGTTTCTGTCACATGATGTTGATTCGTATCGGGGTACTTTTCGGTGATGAGGGCACTTGTGGTTTTGATGTATGAAGTCATCATGTCCCTCGAACTTATTTCTGATTGATTGGCTGGCGCATTCCGACTGTAATTAAGTTTCTATTAAATGTGGGCTGCCATTGGAAAGTATGTTCAGTTTTGTTGCCATTTACCCACCCGATACATGATATGGGTTTGCTATCGATCGTCGTCGCTTGGCCCTCTTGTAATGTAACTTAAGACTGTTTCATTGTTAGGGGCTAGCTACGGCATATGTACGCACTGGAGTGTCGATGGTCTCAGTAATGCGCACTGTACATCGAGCAAAAATATAGTTTTCTAGAGTTTGAGGTAGCATTCTTAATTTCGAATATTGCTTGATCAAAACTTATATTGTGCCTATCGTTTCCTGCATTTTACTACCTCTCATCCCTGTTCCTCCCTATTCGAGGTGCTATTCCCATAATGCTGTGTTATCACTGATCATTTGCTAATAAATGAAAGTAAACGGAATTGTTTCGTTTAGCAATAGATGTGGGAAGATGGGCGATTGAGAAATCTCGTCTCGTTCACGACCAGTTGGATGAACTTCTCCATGGATTTTTACATGACGTGTATCATCTGACATTTTGATGAGCAAAAGGCTTGTAAGTATGAATTGCCTACTTCAAAAAATGTAGCGTTTGCCCTGCGACTGTGCAGTTTAATTCATGAGGAGTGCTTTTAGAGGAATAACTCAGGTATAACCACTTTTATTGGAAGGTGAACAAGCAAAATGTGCGCAGCTTGTTGCTAAGACAGCGTGGTCAAGGTTATTGCATGCATATTTTGTCTCGATGAAGCTCTTTTTTGCATTGGCAACTTGACTGCACTCGGATGTGGAGGAAAAAGGCATATTTTTGTTCGGAGACTGTCGTGAAATCAGGAACATTTCTTTAGACGATATCCCAATGACTATAGAAAATGTATGTCGAATTGAGATCATTTGCTTGAATTTTTTCAATATTTGTTTATTGAAACGATTGATTAGTGCACCGCACATCCATAGAGTCATAGCAAATCACAGTGACTCCTGTCAATATGAAGGAATGCTGCATATGGGTCAGTTTAAGAGAGCACATTATGTACAAATAAGAAACATATTTCGATTACAACACTTTGCTCTGTAAGAAACCTTTTTCGTGAGCTGATCGTTCGTGTAAAGGACATAAAACAGCCTGGTCCTACACCATCACGTACCTACTGCTTTTATTCCCCTTTGAAAAAAGGTAGTGTCTGGAATAATGGTTGCAGTATATCGGGTGTTGTGCGAAGTGATCTCCTTTGAGACGAGGATCCCGATGAAGTTTTCGATTTTTTCTTCCATACCTTTTATCACCGCACAAATTGCTCCCTATCGGGGTTCACTTGATGGAAATTCCGCTCCTCGCGGTTGCTGCACTGCCTGTCATTGAAGGCCAGTGTACCAGCAATGATTACCCAGCCCTGAATTTTGCTTCGAGTTTTCATCAGAGCGGTGGTGAACCACAAACCAATGACCTCCAAATCAGTGAATGAAATTTATTTCGCTCGAATTTTTGCGCATATCAGTAGTTACTCGAAAAAAAAGCAAAAACTAGAGTTTGATGAACCAATTGTTTCTTTGCATATCTGTTTCGTCATGCGTGGGTTTCACGCGTCCTTTGTTGTACAATGAACCCGTTTTTGTTGGGAGTGGGAAGTAGGGGCAGTTTTCCATTGGTGCTGTTTTCTCAGCTGTACATGAACTGGACTTTAACCCAGATGAGAGTGAAAGATCATGCGAATGACCTTTTGTCGAGTTAAACGCACACTACGTCTTGCAAAGGGGTCTATCTATTTAACCGCGGCTTTCCTTCTTGTTTATTATTCCCTTATTACTCTTTTCCTTCATTTCTGTTCATTTTTCCACTTCATCACTCTTTCTTCATATTCAAACACCCGCATCGACCTATACACCCACAATCACTTCCGAATGGCACACACCCATACCCGCACCCACACCAACGCCCACACCCGAACCCATACCGACATCCTCTCACACCCTCACACCCGCCCCCACACCCACACCCATAGCCGCACCCGCCCACACCAACGCCCACACCCGCACACAACCTCACATCACCAGCCCCTCCTCCACCACATCCACCCTCACGCCTGCGCTCACACCCACACCCACACCCGCACATGCACCCACCCCTGCGCCCACGCCACAATCACGCTCACCCGCGCAAACGGACACACAAACACCCACACACCCACACTCCCAACCACAAACACACTCATACTCGAACCTTCATCCACACCCACACCCACACCCATACCCACACCTGCATCAACACGCACCCAAACCCATATCGATACCACTCACACACCAACGCCCACACTCACACCCACACCCACGCCCACATCCGCACTCATACCCATCCCGACGTCCACACCCACACATACTCGCAAATCCATATCGATATCCACACACACAACCACACCAAATCCTGCGCCGGCACACTCACATTCACACACAATCCCTAACAGATACCCACGAACATACTCACACATATCCGACACCCAAACCCACACCCGCTCCCACACCCACACGCAGATCCATGCCGGTGTCGATATTCCCTAACACGCCGACACCCAAAGCCACACCTGCACCCACTCCCACCCTGCAATCAAACCCCTGCCGACTTCCTTTCCCACACCCACACTCGCAAACACCCACGCCCACACTTACACCGCACACACGCCTACGGCCACTCCCACATATACGCTTACTCCCACACCCACACCCGCCCTCGCACCAGCGCCCACACCCCCATCAACACCCATGCCACGCCCACACCCTCACCCACTCGTGCACCCACTCCCAATCTCATACCGACATCCACTCCCACACCCACACCCACCCCGACACTCACACAAACACCCGCACCCCTACCCGCACCCGCATCAACACCCACGTCCACAACCGTATCCATATCGACATCCACTCACACACCCACACCCAACCTGCACCCGCACCAACACCCTCACCTACACCCACACCCCCATTACCGGCGCACACGCCCACACCCGCACCCAGTCCCACACCCACATCCGCACATACTCCCAAACACATATCCATATCCACTCACATCGCCACACTCAAACCCACACCCGCACTGTCACTCACACCCACACCAACGCCCAACTCGCGCCCACACCCACGCCCACGACCATACCCATGTCGACATTAACTCACACACCCACACCCACGTACGCACCCACACCCGCATCCACGTATACATCCACACCCACTTCTGCCTTCCACACCCACATCCACAATCACAATCAGAGCCACACCCAGCCCCACACCCACACGTACACCCACACTCGCAAATACTCGTGCGCCCACACCCAAACCCACACCCATGCACACAGACACATCCCCACCCAAACCCATACCGACAGCCGCACCCATACCCGAACCGACGCTCGCACCCGCACCCTCACGCACACCCACACCCACATCCACGCCCGCACCCGATAACACACCCACACTCACACTTACACCCGCACCCACATCCGCACCCAGGCCCGCATCCGCACCAACACCCACATGCACATCAACACCTACACCCATACCCGCACACAGTCTCACGTCCGAACCCACTCTTGCTCCCACACTCACCTCCACACCCCCACCCACATCCAGCTCCACACCAACACCTACCCACACCTGCACCCACAGACACGCCTTCAATAAATCCATACCGACATCTACTAACACGCCCACGCCACTCCCGAACCCACTCCGGCGCCCACATCCGCACCCACATTTAAGCATAAGTGCACACCAACTTCTGACCGGCAGACGCACAAAACTCGCACGCACCCACACACACCCACATTCACATCCACAACCATACCCATTCCGACATCCACTCCCACACCCACATCCACATATGCATCCAAACTCATATCCATATTTACTCACACGACCACACTCAAACCCGCACCCACACCCGCGCCCACACCCACACCCACACCCACACCCACCCGCACACCGGACCCACTCTCGCATCCACACCCGCCCCTACAAACACACCCCCACCCAGCCCCACACCCACATCCAAACCCGCACCGTCACTTGCACCCACACCCACGAAGACCATCGCGCCCACACCCAGCCTGACATATGCACCGCATTCGTAGCCATACCCAGAGACACACCAACACCCACGCACATACACACACCTATACCCAGACCCGCACCCAATCCACAGCCACACCCACACCCACACGCATAGCCACACCCACATCCACACCCACACGTACACCCACACCCACACCCACACATCCCCCGCGGTCGCACCCATACCCATATCTAAGCTCACTCCCGCACCCACGCCCACACACAGTCACACTCGTACTCACGCCGTCACCCGCGCTCTCACCCACGCCCCACGCCCACACCCACGCTGGCACTCACACTCACACCCACATCCAAACCTACACCCGCACACACAGACACACCCACACCCAGACCCACTCCCCCATCCACATCCACGACCACACCCAAACCCACACCCATGCCGATATTCACACCCGCACAAACCCCCACGCCCGCACCCACACCCACGCCTACACCGAAACCCATACCAACATTCACTCACACACCCACACCTACAGTTGCACCCAGTCTCACCCCCGCACCCATTCTTGCACCCACCTCACCCCACACCCGCATCTACACCCAGCCCCACACCTGCCTACACCTGCACCCAGTCTCACACAAGTACCCACTCTTGCACCTACACCCACCCTTGCGTCCGCACCCACATCCACGCCCACACCCGCACCCTGTCTCACACCTGCAACCACTCTTACACCCACACTCTTGCTCCCACACCCGCAGACACCCTCCCCGAAAGCCATACCGAAGCTCACACCCACAGCTATACTCACACCTCACGGACACCCACACCCACCACCACAACCACTCGCGCATCCACACGCGCACCCACGCCCCCACCAACAACCACACCAAGAACCACCCCCATACCCACTCCGGCGCCCGCACCCACGCCAGCACCCACGCCCGCACCCCCACCAACACCCGCATCCACGTATACATCCATACCCACTTCTCAACGGCACCCCACGCCCGCACCCACACCCAGGCCCACACCCAAACCCATACCGACATTCACTCACACACCCACACCAACACCCACGACCACACCCACGTTAACAATCACATTCACAGCCACACCAACACCGCACCCACATCTACAACCACACCCGCACCCTGTCTCACAACCGCGCCCACTCTTGCACGCACACCAAAACGCACACTCACACGCACACCCACAATCACACCCAAACCCACGCCCCCATACCGACGCCAAACCCAAGGCCATTAAAACATCCACTCACACACTCCCGCCAACACACGCACCCACGCCCGCACCCGCACCCAGGTACACACTCACACCTACACCCACACCTCACCCACACGCACAACCATACCCGCAACCAGTGTCACACTCGCACCCACTCTTGCACCCACTCCGAAACGCGCACTGACACGCACACCCACACCGGCACCCACATCCACACGCGCACCCGAACCCAAACTCACGCCCACATCCACGCTGCATCCCACCCACACCTACACCCACATGCATAAACACACATGCACCCACAACCACAGCCACAACCGTATCCATATCGAAATCCACTCACGCGCCCACGCCAAACCCACACATATATTCACACCCATACCAACACCGACGTCCACTCGCACACCCACAACCACACATACTCCCAAACCCATATCCATATCCACTCACACAGCCGCGCGCAAACCCACACTCGCACTCACATTCACGCCTATAAAAAACACCTCACCTGCATCCGCACCCACATCAACATCCACAACTGTGCCCATATCGACATCCACTCACACACCCACACCAACACCCATACCCACACCCGCATCCAAATTTGTACCCAGCCACACTTCTGGCCGCCACACATTTGTACCCACCCACACTTCTGCCCCCCGCCCCACGCACATACCCACACCCACACCCAGACCCACACTCAACCCACATGCAAACCCGCTCCCACACCCACACCCACAACTTCAACCACACCCGCACCTACACTCACATCCACACCCACAGACGCACCCACAGCAGCACCCACATCGAAGACCGTACCCATATCGACATCAACTAGGGCACGCACACCAAACCCACACCCGCAACCACTCCCACCCCGCAACCAAACCCATGCCGGCATCCCCTCACACGCCCATGCCAACAGATGCACCCACGCCCGCACCCACACCCACACCCATACCCACACCTGCACGCGCACCCACACGCACACCCACACCCGCACCCAGTCTCACACTCGCACCCACTCTTGCGCACACACCCAAACCCACACCCATAACCACATCCAAACCAACAACCGCCCTCAAACCCACTACGGCGCCCGCACCCGTGCCCACGCCCACCCTCACACCCACACCCACACTCGCGACCGCAGATACACCCTGACCCAAACCACCACCGACATTCACTCCCACACCCACACTCATCCCCACGCCCGCACCCACACCAAAACCGACACCCACACCCACATCCGCACGCAAACCCATGCCCTTGCTCACACCCACAGCTACACTCACACCCTCACCCACGCCTGCAACCACACCCACATCCACACCACATCCACACCTACACCCACACCCGCACCCAATCTCACACCCACACCCACTCTTGCACCCACACTGACCCCACGCCCGCACCAACACCCACACCAGAATCAACGTACACACCCACGTCCCAATTCCGGCCGACACACACCCACGCTACCCACACCTACACAAAGACCCACACCAAACCCGCACACAAACCCAATCCTACACCCACACCAACACCAACCACCACCCCCAAACCCACTCAGGCGCCCGCACTCATGCCCACACCCAAACCCACGCCCACACCGACACCCGCTCCCACACCCACACCCGCACCCACACCATGACCCGCACACACACACCCACATCCACAGTCAATCCCATTCCGACGTCCACTCCCGCCCCCACACACGCACCCATACTCAAAACCATAAACAAATCGACATCCGCTCACACAGCCACACCTACACCCGCACGCAAACCGATACCGACCTTCACTCAGACACCCACACTCACGCCCTCACGCACACTCACACTCACACCCACACCAACGCCCGCACCCACGCCCGCACCGGCACCCATATCTCACATCCACGTGTACATTTACACCAAATCCTGACCGGCACACACACCCGCACATACGCCCATACCTACACCCACACCCACGCTCACTCACGCCCGCACTCAATCGTGCACTTACAGCCAAACCCACCCCCGCACCCACTCGCGCACTCACGCCAAACCCACACTCACACACACAAACATACCCACACAAACACCCGCAGCCACAATCACACCCGCACCCGTACCCACGCCTATATCTACGCCCGCACGCATATCAGCGCCTACCCACACTGGCACTCACGCTTGCACCCACGCCCACTCAGACCATCGCAGCCACACCCAGCCTAACATAATCACCGCACTCATAGCCATACCCAGAGGCACACTAACACCGACGCACATACCCACACCTGCACCCAGATCCACACCCAACCCGCACGCAAACCCACTCCCACACCCACACTCACAACCACAAACCCACACCCTACCCACACCCGCACTCAAACCCATACCGACGCTAATACCCACACCCACAACCACATCCACACCCATATCCACGCCCACACCCACACGAAACCCACACCCGCACCAACACCCACACCCACGCCCACACCCCCATCCACACACATTCTCACGCCCACATCCACATATACCGCCATACCCATACCCATGTCCACACTCATACTCACGCTCACGCCCACACCTAGACCCATACCGACATCCACTCCCACAGCACACCCTCTCCTTCACCCCTACCCACTCCCGCACTCGGCCAATATCCACGCCCCCTGGCAAAACCATTCCGTCAGGCAAATCTGTATCCACACAAACATCGATAACCACATCCAATCACGCCCACACCCACACCTACACAAATACTCCAACCCACATTCACGCCAGCGCCCCAGCCCACACCCACAACCACAACCACACGAAAACCCACATCCACACCTATACCCCACCCCTTCCCACGCCCACACCCGCACCCACATTCACTCATCCATCCGCGTGCTCACCTCCATACCCCCCTAACCCGCTCCCACGACAACACCTACACCCGCTCCTTCACCCACACATTCGCATCTACAGCCACTCGCTAACTCCCCCGCACGCACACACCAGCACCCACACCCACAGCCGTACCCATATCGACATCCACTCAGGCACATACACCAAACAAACATCCGCACCCACCCCTACGCCCACAGAAAAACCCATACCGACATCCACTTACACACCCCCATCCACACCGGCAACCACACCCACATCCACAATCACATTCCCAGCCACACCCAAACCACACCCACACCAACACCCACAACCGCACCCAGTCTCACACCCGCACCCACAGACCCACCCTCATCCAAATTAATGCCGACATCCACTCTCACACCCAGACCCACAACCACACCCGCACGCAAGCCCATACCGACGGTCACACCCACAGCTACACTTACACCCTCACGCACACCCAACCACGTACCCGCACCCACCCGCATCCACATGTACATCTACACCAAATTCTGACCGGCACACAGACCCACATTCGCAGTCACACGCGCATCCACATCCACACCCACACCGACATCCACAACCATACCGATTCCGACGTAGACTCCCACACCCACATCCACACCTGCACCCGCAGCCGTACCCACAATCACACCCACACCCACACCGACAACCACCCCCAAACCCACTCCGGCGCTATCACCGACGCTCACGCCCACACCCACTGCCGCGCCAAACAAATACTGACGCCCAACCCCACACCCGCACCCACGCCCGTGTCGATGTGTGCATCCACACCAACTTCTGACCGGCGCACACACCCACACCCACACCCACACCCACACCCGCACAAACACCCTTGCCCACACTCACATTCACACCCTCACCCACACCACGATCACCCCTACACCCACAAACACACCCTCCTAGCACCCGCACCCACACCCACACACGCACCCACTCTTCCACAAAGGCCTACCCCAACAGCCGCACCCATAGACACCACCGCACCCACACCAACACCCGTACCCACACCCACTTCTAACCGGCACACATACCCACACCCGAGCCCACACCCCAACCAAACTCACAACCACTCCCGCACCTATGCCCTCACAGAACTTCACACCCACAATCACGCCTACACCACACCCGGACCCACTCGCACACAAGCACCCACTCTTGCATCCACACCCACGCTTACACCCGCGCCCGCACCCAGCCCCACACCCGCGCTCACATACGCAGCCGCACACACACCCAAACCCACGCACCCACACATGCACCAGCATCGTCGTCTACACAAACACCCCACTTCTGGCCGGCACGCAGTCACGCCCACACCCACACCAATATATACACCGCACTCATAGCCATACTCAGAGACACACGAACACCCGCGCACATACCCACAACTACACCCAGCCCCACACCCAACCCACACACGACCCACTCTAACATCCACAACAAAAACCACAACCACATGCACCTACACTCATATCCAGCCCCACACACGCACCCACACCAGCACCCACATCCACAACCGTACCCGTGTCGACATCCACTCAGGCACCCACACCAAACGCGCACCCGCACCCACCCCCACCCCGCAATCAAACCCATGCCGACATCCACTCACACACCTGCACCAACAGCCGCACCAACACTCACACCCACATCCACAATCACGTTCCACAGCCACACCCACACCATCCCCACACCTACACCCACACCCGCACCCACACCCACGAAAACAAGTATACCCATATCGACATCCACCCACACACCACACCCACATCCACACATGCTCCGAAACCCACATCCATATCCACTCACACGCCCACGCCCGAAAACGCACTCCCGTCCCCACCCACACCCGCACCAACACCCATGCCGACACCCGCACCCACGCTCTCACTCGCGTCCTCACCCAACCAACACCCAAACCCACTCCCGCTCCCGCGCTCACACCTACACCCACACCCACGCTCACTCACAGCCGCACCCACTCGCGCACCACCCTCCAGACCCACAGCCGCACGCACAAACACACTATAACGCAAACCATACCGACATTCACTCCCACAACCACACCCGTAACCACACTCACATTCACACCCTCACCCACACCACACCCACCTGCACCCGGAAACACATGCACCTCACACCCGCACCCATATCCAGCCCCACATCCACGCCCACAAACGTACCCGCACCCAAACCCACACACGCACCCACTCCTCCACCCACACCCACACTCACAAACACGCACATCCACCCCCACACCCACACCCCCACCCGCACAAACGCTTGGACGCACACCCACTCAGATCATCGCACCCACACCAAGCCTAACATATACAACGCACTCATAGCCATACCCAGAGACACACCAACACCCACGCACATACCCTATACCTACACCCAGGCCCACACCCAACCCGCACACAAACCCACTCCCACACCCACACTCACAGCCACAACCACACTCACACCCACACCCACATCCGCTCCTATGCCGACATCCAATAACACCCAAACAGACGCCCACACAAACCCCACACCGATACCCGCTCCCGCGAACGAACCCAGACGACGCCCACACCCACACCTACGCCCACAACCACACCCACACCCACCCCCGCACTTCCCCCGCCCTCGCAGCCATACCCACACCGCACTCAACCACTCACCTGCACCCACACCGACATCCACACCTATACCTATACCCACATCCAAGCCCACTCCCGCACCCAGGCCCACACCCACGCTCACACCCCGACCGAGCTCACAACCGCGCCCGCACCTACGCGCTCACCCAACCTCACACCCACAGCCCCTCCCACACCACATCCGCCCCCACACCTACATTCACACTCACACCCACACCACACCCACACAAACACCCACACCTACACCCGCTCGCACACCCACACCCACGCACCCACACCCACATCATCACTCACGTATTCACCCACGCCCACTTCTGACCGGCGCACACCCACACCCGCACCCATTCCCGCATCCACGTATACATCCACACCCACTTCTGACCGGCACCCCACGCTCGCATCCACACTCACAACCACGCCCACACCCACAGCCTCGCCGACACTCACGTCCACACCCTCACCCACACCACGATCAACCCTACGCCCACAAACACACCCTCCTCACACCCGCACCCACACCCAGCCCGACATCCACGTCTACAAGCGCATTCACACCCAATCTTCCACCCACGCCCACCCCCACATACGCACCCACAAACACACCCGCACCCACACCAATAACCATATCACTCCCGCATCCGCGTATGTACCCACACCCACTTATGACCGGCACACACCCACGCCCACACCCACACCAACACATACACCACATTCATAGCCATACCCAGAGACACACCAACGCCCACGCACATGCCCACGCCTACACCCAGACATACACCCAACCCACACACGACCCACTCTAACATCCACAACCAAAACCACAACCACACCCGCACCTACACTCACATCCACACCCATACACGCACCCACACCAATAACCACATCCACAGCCGTACCCATATCGACATCCAATTAGACACCCACACCAAACGCACACCCGCACCCACTCCCACCCCGCAATCAAACCTATGCCGACATCCACTCGCACAGCCACACCAACGATCGCACTCACACCCACACCCTCACCCACAATCACATTCACAGCAACACCCACACCACTGCCACGCCTGCACCCACACACGCACCACTCTTGCACCCACACTCACCCCTATATCCGCACCCACACCCAGGCTCACACCCGAACCCACACCCACGAACACAAGGATACCCATATCGACATCCACCTACACAAAGACACCCACATATACACATGCTCCCGAACCCATATCTATATCCACTCACACACCCACACCGAAACCCGAACCCCCACACCCACTTTTCACCGGCACCCACGCTCGCACCCACACCCACACTAACACCCGCACCCACGCATAAGCCGACACCCCATCTACACTTACACCTATAACCACACCCACACCCACATCCACGCCCACGAACGCATCCACGCGTACATCCACACCAACCTCTGACCGGTACACACACCAACACCCGCACCCACACGCGCACCCATATCCACAACCATAGGCATTCCGACGTGCACTCCCACACCCACATCCACACCCACACCCATATCAACAACCATCCCCAAACCCACTCCGGCTTCCGCACCCATGCCCACACCCACATCCACACCCGCACCCATACCCACACCGACACCCGCACCCACGCTCTCACTCGCGTCCTCAAACATCCAACACCCAAACCCACCCCGCTCCCACGCCCACAGTACACCCACACCCACACTCACTCACATCCGCAGCCACACCACACCCACCCCTATACCCGCAAACACACCCACCTCACACCCGCATTAACACCCAGCCCCACATCCACGCTTACAAACGTGCCCGCACCCACACCCATACGCGTACCCACTCTTCCACCCACACCCACTCCCACGCTCGCACTCACAAACACCCACACCCACCGCCACACCCACACCCACAAACACACCCATACCCACACCCGAATCCACATATGCGCGCTCACCCAACCTCACAGAAACAGCCCCTCCTACGCCACATCCGCCCCCACACCTACGCTCACACCTACACTCACACCACACCCACACCCACACCAACACCCGCTTCCGCACCCGCTAACACCCACACCCACGCATCCACACCCACACCCGCATCCACGTATACACCCACACCCACTTCTGACCGGCACCCCACGCCCGCGCCCACACCCACGCCCACATTCGCAGCCATACCCACACCGCACTCAACCACTCACCCGCACCCACACCCGCATCCACACCCATACCCAATCCGCACCCACGCGCTCACCCGCGCCCTCGCCGACCCCTACACCCAAACCCACTCCCGCACCTACGCCCACACCTACGCCCACACCCCGACCCAGCTTACAACCACGCTCGCGCCTATGCGCTCACCCAACCCCCACACCCACAGCCCCTCCTACACCACATCCGCCCCCAAACCTACGCTCACACCCACACCCACACCACACCCACACAAGCACACACCTACACCCGTTCGCACACCCACACCCACGCACCAACACCCACAACAGCACTCACGTATTCACCCACGCCCACTTCTGACCGGCGCACACCCACACCCGCACCCACACCCGCATCCGCGTACACATCCACGCCCAATTTGACCGGCACCCCTCGCCCGCACCCACACCCACGCCCACAACCATACCCATATCCACATCCACTAACACGCCCACACCCGCACATCCAGACCCACAGCCGCACCCGCAAACATACTATCCCGCAAACCATACCGACATTCAGTCCCACACCCACACCCGCAACCACACTCACATCGACGCCCCCACCCACACCACACCCAAAACTGCACCCGCAAACACACCCACCTCACACACGCATCCACATCCAGCCCCACAGCCACGCCTACGGACGCACCTGTTTTCACACAAACATCGATGACCACATTCACTCGCACCCACGCTCACACCTACACAAGTACCCAAACCCGCATCCACGCCAGCATACACCTATACCCTACCCTTTCCTATGCCCACACCCACACCCAACCCAGCACCCGCACCTGTATTCACTCCTCCATCCGCATACTCACATCCATACCCGCTCCCACAACCACACCCACACCCACACCCGCACCCGCACCCGCACCCGCACCCGCCCCTGCGCATACAACCAGTCCCACACCCGCATCCACGTCCACACCCACGCCCACGCCCACACTAACACACACACCCAGCCCTAAACCCACACCCATGCCCACATTGATACCTACATACAAACCCACTCTCATACTAACACGCAAACCCACCTTGAGAATCGATTAAACGAATAACCTTTTCATGTATCGTGACGACCACAGCCAGTCGTAAATTACGGTGATTCACAGCTGCCGTTGGTGATATCAAAACCGTCGTCCACCGATCTCTTGCTCGCGCCTGCTGACGAACGGTCGTCCTTGAAGGTGGGTGGGGGAGGGGGGGGGGTGAGAGATGCTAGATATCAACCGCGAACAACGAATAGATAAAGCTCACAGGTCAAAAAAAATGAAAAATGCGCTCGTTTGCAAATTTCTCACCTTCCAACAATGCTGCCTGTTGTTTGTTTCGTTCTAGTCCTTCTTTGACGCATCCAGATCGACCGACAGTGAAACCCTGCCCTGACTGCGAACGGAACATTTCGCGTTTACTTGGAAGCAATCGCGATGAAGGCTCCTGTGTCTTATTAAATATTTCAAGGCCGTCACCTACAACCAGTAAAGAGATGGTCAGTTTTGAAGTGTAATAACAATAACCGAGGTGCATGTATGCACGCGTAAGTGAGCATGTGAAAATTGAATCCACTTGCTGTCCGTGCTCTAGTGTACCCGCTAATGAAACATTGCTGCTATCATTTATAAGAAGCGAAATATTCGATGTATTTTGAACAGAAATTATACGAGTAAATTCATGTGCAATTTATGGGCAATACAAAGGCTTCCACGAAGCATGTGGCTGTTCTTTCGCTTCTTTCGCGAGAAGACTAACGCATCATTCCATTTATTGCTTGTGACTTTGTGGCTGCCCTTGACTGATGTCCATACTACTTAAAAGGCATCAAAAAATTGAAGAGAACCTCATAACTGTAATATTTGCAGGATTTCTTAAACCACCCATCCGATTCTGTTGAACCAGATCTTAGCGAACCGAGAACTTAACACTGTAGATGAGGGGCAATGAGCAATGCATGCGAGGGCTAGCGGCAATGCGGGCTAATACACATATTTCATACACATCAAAAACCTGCATCAGACGAACAACTTGGCGATCATCGAAATGCAACCACTATGGCAATGGCGACGAAGATGAAACACTTCTGACACCGACAGCAGCTGGCGATGCGACAACCGTGAGCACCCGAAGAGGCCATTGATAAGAACATGGCCGGTCGACAGGAGCAGAACAGGCGGTACAGCGAGATGCATCAGAACACATGCCTGCAAAATGTAGGATCCTTTGTGAAGGAGAATAACTAGGAAGTGCAAGGAATGTCGCAAATCTGCACCGTGAGTGCCAGTCAGGAAAAGTTGTTAATGATAACGACAAATGAATTAAAAACGAAATAAAATGGCCCTGCTCACCTCCCGCTTAAGGAAGCTGTAATTGATGATGGTCCGCAATTTCCGCCATCACATCAGGCTCAAGCGATTTGAACCGCTTTAAATAAGCGGCGCAAATATCCGCCCTACGAGATTCCTCGCTGTCGAGGTGTCGCTTTCTTCCAACAGCCAGCGTCTGATGTTCCAGTTCCACCATTCTCTCTGCAAATTGCACAACTGAAATTATTTCATTTTCTAAAGCAACAGAAAAGAAATCCCGATATATCAGGTGTATTAAAAATGTGTCGGAACGACATTATCCATAGGTGAATGGAAGGAGTAAAAAATTGATGGGAATGACAATTATCGTTCAACATTCTGCTGTCACAGCAAATACCGCATGCGAAAACTTAGAAATAAGAGAAGAATATACTTTTTGCGCAAACCTCCCAATTATGGGCATCTTTATGCCATATGAACAACTTTCTTCATTCTCTCTTTTATAGAAACCCAGTGAAAAAATTGAATTTCAAAGAAATCAGTCGCAAGAGTCACAATATCTTCTTTGCTTGAAAGGCATCAGAAACGAAACGGCAGCATGAAACGAAAACAAACTATAAGTCGAGTCCTCGATTTCGCATGATCATGTCAATATATATATATATAAAATAAGTCACACCATTTAATTTCGTCTCCCAACTCACTAACAAGGGATCCGAAATGCAAGAATTTGCCAGACGTGAATTTCACAAAATGCCAAATCGGTTAAGGCTAGAAATGAAGAAAATGCTAACCGGGCAGGAGAATGTGATTGGTGTTTCTGCTAAGGCTGCTAAGCCAAGCGGCGTCTGTGCGCCTTTGCTGCAGGATCGCCTTCGGAGCACCAACACAGCGCTCTTTTTTATGCGCTGTTATGAGGGCCTAAAATCAAATTACCGAAATCTTCATCCATCGCAAATTTTCACAAAGTGCTGAAAATTCAAATCATTACGCTCAGGACAGTATATGATTGGTCCAAAACACGATTTTATGAGCTTTCCGCTGCTTCTCTGAGTTAATGGGAATGGTCCTTGATGGACTGCAATTACATTCAAATCTCCCTATCGAGGGACGGTCCTTGACAGTGAGATTTGAATGTAATTCCATTCCCCTTTGTAAGTGCTACAGAATAGGGGCAACTCGAAATCGTTTGATCTGATTCTACTCAGTGTTGATCTGCCGCATGATGGAAATGAATGGAAGCGCGTTCGAATTCCATTTGCGCCCGATCCCTACGAAAACGCATGAATATTTATGGACGAAAAACGCAATCAAATAAAGCTGGTTTGCACTGCTCACCTTAGTGGTTGCCGCGTCCGCTTCAGGTGGCACGACCAGATGATGCCCACATGCGCCACAAAATGCTGAAATTATATAAAGGAAATTTAAATTATCAATAACGGCGGTTACGTGAATAAGTAGTAAATAAGTGTTTAATAACAAAGTCGAGGATTTCAGCCTATTAGTAAAATGTGCTCATCGTCATGAAACAATGGCTGTAAGCGAGGATCGACCAGCTAATCGTCAGTTCGCTCTTGTTCACAAGACGGGTACAGTAAGAGCATAACATTTACCCATGAAATCTGATAGATCAGCTCAGATAGAAAATAAAAAGATAACCGGAAGAGAAGTCACAATGTAGATAGCAAAATAAACTGGCTTACCGTCCTCGAGGTGGGACCGAGCAAGCGCGACGTGTTTCCTCCATGCCGCGACCGTCTCAAACTCTCGATTCTGGACTCCGCAATGTGGCAAACGACAAACTAAAAATAAGCTTGAACATTCACCGTGATTTCGGATAGCTGTGAAGGTTTTGCTGCGATCATTAGATAAAACGCTCTTCAATCTTCAATCTCGCATCAGGATGCATGCTTTCAAGGAATCACAAAAAATTTTCAACTCATCTGTCTCTCACTCCGTGCAAATCATGATCATGACCACGTTAGCATAACTTATTCTGCTCAGATGATTGTAAATTTGCGAATTCCTCATCGTTGCATATAAAATGGAACATCAGGCAATTAACACTTACGTCAAGCTAAACAGTAGCAATCACAATTCTAAATTTCATTTGACCAAATAAAAGCCTTCGGCTGAAAATGCAGGAGCACCTACTTTGTGCAGGTGTCTTCTCCCCGTATTTATTCCTAAACGATTCTCTGATTCTCTCCTTCCAACCGGGAGAGAGAATACGCTATCGACAATCTCAGAGAACGTGAAAAGCAAATTTTTGGAAGACAGAACGGCAAGATACATGGAAACACTTACAAATCTTATTGTTGTCGACGATGTATGGTGGCGTTGTCGGTGCCACCAGTTCGGCCGCCATGTGGGCTGGCAGTGCACTAATATCTGCCGGTCTGAATTCCGGCTGCTGTCTGGTCGCCCGTCTGCGAGGCGCTCGTTCTGCGGGCGCATTTGCTCCGGTTCTTGGGCGACTGAAGTTATAAACAAGGTTGGACAGTTAATTATATACGTAACCGCGGAACTAAACCTCTGTTTTCTTCACGGGAAAGCTTTTTATATTTCTGCAGGCTTTTGCACGCTTGCTTGCAAAGGCAAATCATGGCAATGTGATCTTTGTGCATGCATGTTTATTCGTCTGCTTGCCTGGAAATTTCATACAAGAACCACTGAAGATGAAACTACGAAAATCTGAATGTTGCAGCGTAATTCACTGCGAGACTTCTTAGATGATTCTTCAATGAGAGCCGCTTCAAAACCAACATTTATTCCTCAGCTGTGCTGCTATATCGGATGGAAATTTTTTTCAAATAGCGAGCATTTACTGCTCTTCCTCTAGAGTGCAAAGGCTGTCTATCGGTGACTCTCATTCACTCTTTAGTAAGTTGCTATCTGCATAAATATTATTCAAATATTCAGTGTGCAACGAAGATCCAAATGAACAAGACAGTAGCCACTTACAGCATTTCACGGTAACGTTCGGCGAGAGCTTGTTGCCATTGCGCCCTGTCTTCGCGGACTGCTGCCTCTCTTTCCCTCTCTTCGACGCTTCGGCGTTGCTGCGTCGCGTTGATTTCTTCAGGATGAGAGGCAGCCTCCGGTTCATGCAGAACTTCTTCCGGCTCGGCCGGCACCGGAAGCATAACAATCGCCTCATCCCGGCCGCCGTGGCTAGTGCCGGCTTCCAGCTCACGGGCGACGCTTTTGTACCACTGCAAGCGAAACATTCATCAGTATAGAAGCATGCTCCGCTTATTCCTTAATGTGAATGATAAGGTTGCCAAATTCACGACACCTTCGCATTGACACGCACTTTAGTATGATTTCAATCTCGAAATTCACTAAAAGTTCGCTGTTGCATATGAGAACCCCTGAATCTGCATAATTGTGATAGTGCAATACAGATCAAAGTAAAGAGCGATAAAATCAAAATGTACTCACCGGCACCACTGGCTGCTCCATCACAGCGAAGAAGTGCCCTTCCCCGACAGTGGCATTATATAGCGGCCCATCGTGGCCGTAGAGGTCGCAGCTGTGCCGCTCCACATCCCAGATGCTTAGTTGTGCTCCCTTCAGCCGGCACGCGGCTTCGAGCAACAATGGGTGTGGGCGGCATCCTGCTGCTTCGCCGACTAAAACACATTAAGGTTACTTGTATATTAATGCTGTTACTTTGATCCCTAAACACTTTGGCTGGTTAATTTTCGCCGGCGTTTTGCATCCAATTTTTCGTCCCAAATCGAATGCCGGAGCAACGGTGCCTTAACATAACATAAGTATGACGTAAGAAAGGGATTCTTATGGCATATGGCATGTGACGCACGACCACTTGCATCGGTTATACAAACAGTCACTTCGAGAGCCACCCACCGTACGACATGGTTGGTGCGAACTTCGTGGCACCTCATGAAAAAGTTGGAAAGTAGCCCATGACAACTGTTTAATAACAAAACAGTCGAAACCAAAAACATTAGATGTTACCGAAAGACCGATCAAAGAAAATCCATAAGCATCAGTGTAATACGCAAATAGACTTAAGTGGTGCATTGCCTCAGCACTCCGCTCAAATGAATTATCCAAAAGTTCATTACTTTTGCAAATAAAGGTTTAAAAAAACGGACCGAAATACCACAGGCCGCGTGAATGAACGTCCATAGTGGCCAAATCCTCTGCCCAGTGATCCTGTAGGAATAGCTCCACCTCGCGGTAGAGCTCTGCCACTTCTGGGGGGGGGGGGGGGGGGGGGGGGGGGGGGGGGCATAGAATAAATCAAATGCATAGAATGAAACGTGATCAGCACGTTGACACCGCATAACCCTAAATAAGCCCTTGGTTGCTAGTTTCTGAAGTTTCTAGAAAGAAGAATTTATTGAGGCAGACATTTTGTTCACAAGGTTTTCTCAACGTGCAACAAGAACACAAAACTTTGCAGGCACATGAAAGTAATTTTTGAATTCTATGTCGTACAGTGAAGATGCTTTCTTGCCGAAGTTTAGACTAACAGTTTATTCAAATAGACCGTTGCAGTCATTCGACGTAAAATGGCTTGTTGCGACGGGGAGTGGGGTCCTCTGTTGAGACAAATGAAGAGCTAAGCACCGAGGCGGCACATACAACCGAAAGCTTTAAAAAAGAAATTAAGCATAAGGCGTAGATAAGACATTGACTGAGACGTCGATGAACTGTCCAAAATCTGCTGAATAGTGTTCCTCGTCACAATAATATGCTAGCTTTCTCACAACAATCATCATCTGCGGCTCCAGTTCACGCTCGAATTCCATATCGCGAACAAAAATCGTCGCCGATTTTTTCTCGATTCTGAATAAACAGACGAAAGTCACTTCTTTCGCACTTTCTTTTCCTTGCTTTTCGCTGCACTCGTTGCGTCAAGCGCAACACTCCCGCCTGACAAAAAGAAAAAGAATTCCAATCCGCAATCAAATAAAGCACACATTATTACAAGTAATTCAATCAACGGACGAGGCCTCAGCATGGGATCACCGGGTTTGGCATTGCGATGGAGTGCAGGGCAGGTTGTTCACTTCGACAGGTAGGAGCTCATAACATTTATCAGCTTGACGATGATCCTCCTGCATTGTTTTTGGTTTGAATGAGTAGCAACGAGTGATTAGGACTGAGTTGCCAACGTATCGTGCTCCGACGCCGCTTCGACCGAGCATTATGCGTGTTGCAGCGGTAGGATTTTTTAGGCTTATTTTTCGGAAGAGGAAAATGAACAGATTCGGTTGAACACCATCGCACGGCAGCTCGCTAGCTCTCGATATCAAAGAAATACTGTGGCTTTCGACGTTTTTGATCCGTTTTTGTCATGTGCTCCTGAAGAAATGGTCGTCGCTTCGTATCGTCAGATTCCTCGGTGGGCCGAGGACGCTATCCCCGGAACCATAATGTAATCGTTGACGGTTTACGGGGAAGATGGAAGAAGATCTCAATGCAAGACTGTGGAGTTTAATGGTTGCAATTGAACGCGGAAAGTGGCTTGTAGCTTGTCGACGACAATTTCGTATGGTGAAACGAGAGCGAGGTATGTTTCCATAAGGGTATAGTGACAGACGTGATCAGATGTTGAGATATTCGAAATAATGGTTTCGTGGAGAGTAAAACATTGATTATCTCGCGAGTGACAATCAGCAGTACGAAAATGTCGAGAAAGTGGTTGACATCTACCAAGAAATGCTACTGAGCTAAATTCGACGGCATAATAGGAATGGTCCCGTAGTCTCGAAGTGTCTCAAAGAGGTTGTATGAAGGTGTAGGGGGATTTGGGCGTTCCAGACATTAGGCGTTGCAGTGGTTTGAGTGGTAACGATCCTCTATGCTTGTGAAGAGCTATTTGTCGGCATCTCTCTGCTTTAATTGGGAGACTTTCATGAGTGTCGCTGGTCATTTTTGAAATGAGGCGAAGGAATATCCATGTGCATATTGTTCGCGCTACTTTCGAGCTGTAGATGATAGGAACATTCACCACTTCGGGACGAAAAATATTAATGTAATCAGCCTGCCAGTGTCCGTTGGGGATAGTAAAATAGTTGCGGGTTAATGGGAAAGTTACATAAACTCAAGAAGTTTATGGGGACAAATCTGTGTTCTCATTGCGGCTAGAGTGAGTGGGAAGAGCAATGCTGTTGGTAAGATGTAAAACGGTGATGGAGTAGAACGTATCTTGACGGTGGGGACATGAGCTTTTCGAAGGGCTCTGTGGCGATGTCTGCCAAAAGAACGATGACATGGAGCAGAATCTTCTTCATCGGACTGGTTCAAACTGACAGTTCGCTGAGTAGTTTCTTCAGAGTGATAGTCTGCCGTGATCTGAGGGTTATTGAGTCCCGACGGAAATAGGACGGAAACTAGTCGTGAAGTTGTATCTGCGTTGGAATTATTGTAAAAGCGGCAAGCGGCTGGTCTATGATCGCTTTCTGTGGCTGAGCCAGAAACACAATGAGTGTATAGCTATGATTTGGCTTACGTCGGTACTTTTCCAATACACGTCCGCGTCCTCCTAACATGGGACCAGCTTGATATGTCAATAGACGAAATCGCTTCGCAGGTGTTAGATCGATGTCGGGTTTCCAATATAATGAAAGTTCGATCCTACAACAAGATCTGGTTCACGATCTATCAGAGGAATGGGAAGGATCGGATTGTCGTTGGAGCGTAGCAGTTGCGATGTTCCTCTGCGTGTCAGCACAAAGCAATTTCTCGGTTACAACAGAGAATTTTTTTTTTTTTTTTGCGTATTTTTCATCATTGGAATGTCTCTGAAGAGCGGTGAAATGTCTTTCGTTGTCCAGGAAGGATTACGGTGCTTTTCTTGGGCTAGCAGGAATCGAATATTTGAGGGGAGTTTGGATTTGATCACATCGTAAATAAATAGGGTTTCGATAGTCTCTTGAGCAGCAGCTAGTTGACGAAATATTCGTTCGCATGCTTTCAGATCTCGCCAGTGGTCTCTGGTTCTCAGGGCGCTTAACTGATTTCTTAGGTGCGCCCTCATTTCTTCATCATCACCATATGCATTTCGAACGGCTTGTTTAACTAGTGGATAATTTTGGGGGATAAGAGATCACCCTTTGAATACTTCTGCAGATAGACTTCGAACGGCATTTGCTAATATGAATACTTTGACAATATCGGGAATGCTAGTCTGGTCCACAAGAGCTGCAAATAATGGCCATCAACAAAATCTGTCACACCACCTTGAAGTTTTGGCAGCTGTACGAAACGATCGACTGATGCCGTTGAACTACTAGGGCGTTGTATATTTGCGCAGATTCGTCGCGGTGTGATAAAAGAATCTCAAGATCTTCTCGATGAAGTTTTAATCGAGTGAGCATTTGATGAACAACTTCGATTGTTTGCAGCAGTCCTCGTAGGTTGGTAGCCATCGCGGGATACTGAGATGAGTCTTCAGTGGTAACTGGCTTTCCCCCGGTGGCGATGAATGTTTGTCATTCAGCGAGTGTTTGTTTGAGGGATTGTGTTTTAGTTTCAAGCAACTGAATATGGCTAGCAGGAATCGAATATTTGAGGGGAGTTTGGATTTGATCACATCGTAAATAAATAGGGTTTCGATAGTCTCTTGAGCAGCAGCTAGTTGACGAAATATTCGTTCGCATGCTTTCAGATCTCGCCAGTGGTCTCTGGTTCTCAGGGCGCTTAACTGATTTCTTAGGTGCGCCCTCATTTCTTCATCATCACCATATGCATTTCGAACGGCTTGTTTAACTAGTGGATAATTTTGGGGGATAAGAGATCACCCTTTGAATACTTCTGCAGATAGACTTCGAACGGCATTTGCTAATATGGATACTTTGACAATATCGGGAATGCTAGTCTGGTCCACAAGAGCTGCAAATAATGGCCATCAACAAAATCTGTCACACCACCTTGAAGTTTTGGCAGCTGTACGAAACGATCGACTGATGCCGTTGAACTACTAGGGCGTTGTATATTTGCGCAGATTCGTCGCGGTGTGATAAAAGAATCTCAAGATCTTCTCGATGAAGTTTTAATCGAGTGAGCATTTGATGAACAACTTCGATTGTTTGCAGCAGTCCTCGTAGGTTGGTAGCCATCGCGGGATACTGAGATGAGTCTTCAGTGGTAACTGGCTTTCCCCCGGTGGCGATGAATGTTTGTCATTCAGCGAGTGTTTGTTTGAGGGATTGTGTTTTAGTTTCAAGCAACTGAATATAGGGTCCAAGCCTACGAAGTTGAATACGCACTTCTCGGGTGATGTCTATAGATGGCTGAACATAATCTGGGGTGAACGAAAGTAGCTGGAGTGAAGAGGTTAGACCTGCTGCTGCTGCAATGAAAAATGCAATGCATGTAGAAAGACTTAGCTGAATTTCGGGCATCACTAACGTGTCAGTTGCTTGCAGTGAATAACACACGGGCACCAGCAATAAAATCAATTACGATTACTTTGCGAGCACCGAATTCAGAGGAGCCGGCGCACAGTGTTGCGACGTGAGGTAATCCGTTGAAGCAAATGAAGAGCTAGGCGCCGAGCCGGTGCGCACAAGTAAAACCTTTCATAAAAGTGTGAGTAAGACACAGATTTAAAAAAAAAGACTGAGATATCGACGATGAACTATTCGAAATATGTCCAATAATATTTCTCGTCACAATAATATACTAGCTTTTCACAGCGGCGATCATCTGCGGCCCCAGTTCACATTCGAATTCCGTATCACGAACGAAGATCGTCGACGATTTTTCATCGATTTTGAATAAACAGGCAAAAGTCATTTCTTTCACACTTTACTTTTCTTGCTTTTCGCTGCACACGTTGCGTCAAGCGCAACGTCGGTTTTCTGGCGATTACGTTAGGACAAATCCTTATGTGCCACTCGCGTCACGAACTCCGTATCGATTTTGCAAACGCAGTTTGATTTCATCAACTGATCAAACGCTTTGCTCTCAAAAGGTCAATCGTTCAGTTGATTACGACTGCATCTATCCATTACCAAGCTACATCATTAGTAATGGATTATTAATTTTTATTCTGCATTTACAGGTACGTGCCAGTGAACTGAATTCAATAGGGCAATGCGCGCATCACTTGGGCACAATTTTCCGAAATGCTGCACTTCTTCACGAATGGGGTGAGACAATTCGCTACGCAAAAAAAAGAAAAAAAAATAGCCATTTATTCCTAAGCAATAAGGAGGCTTCTAATGTACACATGCAGATGCTAGTGAGTTTCATTCACTCAATATTTTTAATTTCAAAAGCGATATAAACGATCAATAACCGAACATGACGGCGTGGATATGCTGTTGCATATTTCGGGTATTTCTTTTCAAAGCGTTTAATCGTCTACCGAAACTATCAAACTAAAAGTCTTACGATACGCTAACATCCCTAGCTATAGTGATCTCGTCAACTATAAGCATTCACTTAAAGTCTACAATCTGCCGCATGTAAACTACGTAGACATCGCAGTTATACAGAAATCCTTGTGGAAAAAAGGGTCATTACTGCTAGTAGCCAAAAAAAAAAAAACTTAGGTAGAGAAAACGGAACGCGACCAGTATAGTCGTCTCACAGCTTGGTTAGGGGGGTGCTCGGTGAAGAATAAAGGAGATCGTGTCCACTGTTAGTTGGGTTCCCACTAGTGCGCAACCATTATACTTTAAGCGTCGACTTCTATCGTTGTTTTGCGACGTTTGTAAGACCGATGTGCGACGCGCTTCAAGCCGTTGATCACATTTTGGTACTGCGAGAGCGCACGCAGCATCACCGGTTTGTGAAGAATAAAGGAGATCGTGTCCACTGTTAGTTGGGTTCCCACTAGTGCGCAACCATTATACTTTAAGCGTCGACTTCTATCGTTGTTTTGCGACGTTTGTAAGACCGATGTGCGACGCGCTTCAAGCCGTTGATCACATTTTGGTACTGCGAGAGCGCACGCAGCATCACCGGTTTTTATATTGGGTGCGTACTCAGCATGCTCGCATGTTTACTTTTGCATTCGAAAAATTGCAAACGACTACAGTAAGGTTCAAACTGGTCACTCGGTGATCTAATGGTGATCTACACTAAGCGCCCTGAACGCACCCTAAAGCCGTCCTTGCGTTCACAACATTTCAATGACGATTCGATTTCACTTCGGATAATTTCGTTTAGCAGCTTTGGCTAGATCCATTATATAGTCTGTTTCCTTGTGTTGACGAGATTTACATTTGCGAAATCACGAACTCATCGCTTTATTCATAAGTTTCCACGAAGCAGTAATTGTTGAAGGTCGGATATGGCGGACATTTACAAAAGGCCATGTGGCTGCAGAATACTTTGAAATGATGTTATGTTAGATGAGCGCTGCGAAAGTCTATTTGCTTGATGCGGAAATTTTCAGTATTGTCCTTGTTTTTTCATAGTTCTCCTCCAAAAAAATCTTTTTTTTTCGTGTAGTGCGGACATGGTCACAGCACCCATGACGTAAAGGGCACATGAGTACAGTAGCATCATATTTATGCTCACCCATTCGGCTACAACTGACGCGTGCTGAGCGATTTTTGATTGGCGGCTATTGTTTACGTGGCTGTGGGCGTATATTGATTGGCATTATTGTGAATGGTGATTCTGAGCCCCTTCCACCTCTTTCTTGTGTGCTAATTTCTGTAACATGATATTGATTCGCATCGGGGTACTCCTCGATGACGTTTTAATGAGCCCACTACTGGTCTTTGGTGTATGTAGTCACCATATTCGTCGAACTTATTACTGATTGATCTGCTACAACATTGCGGCTATAGTTAGGTTTATATTAAGTGAGGGTTATCATTTTTAAATCCCGTTCATTACTGTGGCCATTTGCCCGTCCGATATTTGATATCGGTTTGCTACCGATCGTCGCCGCCTGGCCCTCTTGTAACGTGATTTTAGAATGTATAATTGTGAGTTTGATGTTGTTTTGCCAACTTATGCAATTGTTCTCTTTTCATGTTCTTTTATTGTCATGTCTTAGTTCTATTTTACTTCCCTTTTTTTACTTCCTTTGTTTCTTGTGTCCCAGATGCGTGTTTTGCACTCACAGTTTTTGTTGCAAGGAGAGAGCACTGCACTAAAGACATGTCACCAACCTAAAGAAGTAAACCGACAGGACTAGTTCCGACGTCCCTTTTTCTTAAGCTGCTAAAAACGCAGCATGATATCGTAGCTCTTTATTTGAAATTTTCAAAAAAAGCACCTGCTGCCGAAAGGTGTCAATACGGTCCTTCATTTTTCTCTACATGGTCATGTTCTCTGCTTTTAGTGCAATCATATATTTTAATATTGCCTTTTTTCGTCACGGTTCTTTATCAGGGTATCGTTCGAATTTCTATTTCTTATTTTTTGTTTCGTTTCCTGAGTGCACTTTGGGAGGGATTGGGCATACCAATTGAATGTTACAGGAAGGGGTTAGCTACGGCTTACGTACGCATTGGAATGTAGAAGATCTCATTGATACACACTGTACAGCGAGCATAAACGTATTGTTTTGTAGAGCTAGGAGATGGCATTCTTTATTTGGATTATTGCTTTATTCAAAGTAATATTTTGGCGATCGTTTCCTGTTTTTTACTACTCCTCACCGTTGTCCCTCCCTATTCGAGGTGCTTCTGCCATTACGCTTTGTTATCATTGATCACTTGCTAATAAATGAAAATAAAGGGAATTGTTTCGTTTAGCAAAAGATGTGAAAAGATGGGCGATTGAGAAATCTCGTGTTTCTTCACGACCAGTTGGATGAATTTCTCGATGGATTTCCCATGACTTGTTGGCGTACATTTTGATGGCCAGCTGTATTAGATTCGGTCTTTAGTCACATAACGAGGCGAAGTTTCCATCTGCAGCTCCCACCGAGAACGAAGGTAGGCGCAGGTTTGAATCATATAAAATCTGATTCTCTTCTGTCTTAAGTATAGTTTTTTAAGCTGTTACATATTCTCAAGCAATATTGTGTTTTCAGGATGATGCTCTAATCTTATTTCAGGTTCCATCCACCCCTGGGGTCCCATATGTTATTCGTTTGTTACATTCTTTTTTTTTTCATTTAAATGCGCTCGTTTGTTCATTTCTCACTTCGAACATTCATTGCTTGTTTCTTTCATTTCGTTGTAATCCTTTGATTCAGCAAACAGATTCAGCGGTAACGTGGCATCAACTATGCTTACAAGTGGGATTAAGTCGCAAACGAATGAAGACAGTTTGCATTTGATGTTCGAAAATTGTGCGATAATCTCAGGCAGTCCGTCTCATCAAAGGTTTCATGCTCTTTTCAGTTTTTCTTATCATTTATCTATTACCTACGAGCTGTAGAAGTGAGGGGTTTGTATATTTTAGTGGGTAATTAGAAAAAGCGAAACTGCCAGTAAGTCATAATGCTCTCAGTGCGCATTATTTCATTTTATTCTGCAGAACATGATTTAGTATTTTAAGAATCGTATGCAGTACCTCTTGCTGCTAGAAAGGTTGCGTGCTTACGAGCTGCAAGAAATTCGCAAAGTTGTTACGATGTTTGTTGATCAGTGGGTATTTATAAGGTGATTTGTAATATTAAGACTTTCAATAACATTGCTACTAATTCGTTCGATTATGAGTAGTGTCGCGCATATTTTAGAAGCTGCCTGATTGTCTGAAATGTGTGTCGACAACCTTGCATATCCTTATCCACAAGTGGTAAAAGCTAAGCAATTAGGGTATTGCAAGCTTTATGGCCAGGTGTGTTGCAGATAGAATTGGGCATATATCTTACTCAATAAAATTTATTTCTGTTTCATTCATTGGTGGAATTCATTAATGTGAGGCAAGTGGATTTTTCATCACCATGTGATGTTGGGAACTCGGTGTGTGGCTGAGGCATCTTCGTTAGCTGATTCCCATTACAAAAGGGAAGCAAGCTAGCTGCTTACATAAGCATTTTGAGAGGGGAATGACGGCTAACTGCAAAATCCATTTTTTTGCTCGAATCTTTTAAATTCAATCCAACATCGAGCATCCTGTGCAAGTAAGCAATGTTTTTGGCATTGCGAGAGGGTACGCAGCATCATCGGTTTCTATATTGGATGGGTACTCAGCACGCTCGAGTGTTTACCTTTGCATTTGAAAAGTTGCTAAGAACTGCAGTGAGGTTCAAAATGGCCGCTGGGTGATCTACTAGTGATGCGTGCTAAGGGCCCTGAATCCACACTTAAGCCGTCCTTGCGTTCACAACATTCCACTGATCATTCGACTTCATTTCAGATCCTTTCGTTAAGCGGCTTTTGACTAGATCCATCCGATAGTCTGTTTGCTTGTGTTGAAGAGATTTATATTTTTGGAGTCACGAAGTGGTCGCTTTGTTCATAAGTTTCCACGAAGCAGTAATTATTGAAGATCCGATATAGCGCACATTCACAAAAGACCGCGTGGCTGTAGGGTCCTTTGAAACGATGTTGTGACAGATAAGCGTTACGAAAGTCTATTTGCTTGATGCGGAAATTTTTAGTCTTGTACTTGTTTGTTGATATTTCTCCTTCAAAGAGGTAACTTTTTTGGCGTAGTGCGGACTTGGTCACAGTAGCCTTGATCTAGAGGCGGGGCACGTAAGTACGGTAGCGTTATATGTACCCATTGAGCTAAACTGATGCGTGTTGAGCGATATTTGACACTCGGCTATCGGCAATGTGGCTATGTGCATATATCGATTGGCATATCTGTTAATGGCGTCCCTTCCATCTCTTTCATGTATGGCAGTTTCTGTCACATGATGTTGATTCGTATCGGGGTACTTTTCGGTGATGAGGGCACTTGTGGTTTTGATGTATGAAGTCATCATGTCCCTCGAACTTATTTCTGATTGATTGGCTGGCGCATTCCGACTGTAATTAAGTTTCTATTAAATGTGGGCTGCCATTGGAAAGTATGTTCAGTTTTGTTGCCATTTACCCACCCGATACATGATATGGGTTTGCTATCGATCGTCGTCGCTTGGCCCTCTTGTAATGTAACTTAAGACTGTTTCATTGTGAGTTGATGTGGTTTTGTTAACATATAGAATTGTTATCTTTTCATGTTCTTTCATTGTCATATGTTAGTTCTATTTTACTTCCTTTTTTTTATTTCCTTTGTTTCTTGT
>QEWY01001557.1:56206-142712 GCA_006503575.1 Baylisascaris schroederi
CCTCCCCCTCTCCCACGCAACCAAATATGAATATAATTCCATAATAGCTTAGCTACAAATTAAGAAACAAGTTTTTTTTTATAAAAAGTATTTCAACGGGTTTCCCCAATTGTAAAACATATCTGACTGCAATGAAACAGCGTTCTTACTGTGCGCAATGGCTACACCGCACATCCAATGCCCTCTCAACTTCCTAACAGCGTTCTGCGCGCTTTTTTAAACGTCGCAGTGTTAACGAGGATAGATCAACCACTAGCAATCGAAGGCATCTATGTGATCGACCATCGAATATTTTGCGCCAAAATTCGTTCGAGACGCCACCTTTATAGGCGAATGTATAAAAGACTACAAGAAAGGCTAAGAGTTCATTCCATAGTCAGCAGTGGTGAGTGCTTGTTGGGTGTGTGTTGATGGTGTTTGTGGGACTTGTTGGTTGGGTCTATGTATGAGATGGGAGCATCGAATAAAGTACCATTGTGGAAGTTCATCCTGGAGTTGCTCATCAACGGTGAGAACAACGATTGTATTGCATGGACGGGTCGTTCAATCGGTGAATTCAAGGTTTGTAGTTGTTGCTTCATTCCTATGGCCTAGAGTCCTTTCTTTATTTTTCTGTTTAGGAAATTTCAACAAACTTTTTATGTCTTCGCGACTGTTTTTTAAAATACCTTTTGCATATTAATTCAAGTAAACTAGTGCTAAATGTGTTTCATTTAGGCTAATTTGCAAATATACTTATGCTGAGAATGTTGTGATTATATTGTTCAACAGAATAGCCCATTTCCACAAGGTGATCCCTCGAGCGATTGTTTATCGGCATTATTGGCGATTCGACGGGAAAAGCAATAGAGATAATAAGCGCGCATGTTTGGGATTCCAAATGCATTTCCCTAATAGTGAAGTCTTTACAAGAGGGTCTATATCGGATTCGATCCTGGGATATCACCACATCATAGAATAGGCTCATGTGCAGGATTTCCAAAGGAAAATCGAAGCAGCTATTTCATTCAGTAGACCTTAGCTGAAGATATGTAATATAAAGTTCTTCATCAGAGGTTCAAGCGAAGCATTTGAAAATTCTGAGAACCAAGTCACACTCTGCGTAGCAGTGGCAAATGCACGACACTAATAGAGATCGAGGAGGGCTTCTAATCCATCGCTTGAATAGGATTCCACCTAGGTCTTCTTGCTGGTTAGAAAAAGAATAACACTTCCTCCACGCCTTCTTTGTATGTAATACTTCCCTATAAATTGTAAAACTATTGATATTCGACGTGTCTGCTTTTCTATGTCGCAGAGTTGAAGACATTAAAGTGATTACATACGCCGGAAGAGTCATCTTGTGCAACTCCTGAAAACAATGTATTGGAAGTACTCGTAGACTCAATCTGAAACACATGCTGTTATAAAATGATCAACTATCTAAAGTCTCTAGTGCATCGTGTTAAACAATCGGTCCACTTGAGTGTGTAAGTAAAACATTTTTTCTTGTTGCACTCTATAAAGAATTTGTTTTCACAAGAGCTCTGATCTCAATGGACTGTGTTTCTTTCAGTTCATCGATCCGGAAGCGGTGGCAAAATTGTGGGGTATTCGCAAACAGAAACCGTCTATGAATTATGAGAAGCTATCACGAGCACTTCGATATTACTACGATAAAGGAACTATCAAAAAGGTTCTCGTTTAATGCGCTTAATGCTTTGATAATATTATCGGAAAAGTAGTGGATACTAATTTATATTCTAGCCTCCAAATCTCTGTCAATTGCAAATTTAATCCGATTCCATGTGATCTTTCACTGCTTTTTATAGCGGTAGTAGTGAATGTTAGAAAAAAGAATAAATATTTCATTATTAGCCATTAGTCAATATGTGGCAACCACAGAATTTTGATGGTTACTAACGTTGGTGTGGAAATACTGATTAGTAATGACCAGTACGGCTTCGGTGACCACTGACCACTTCTTGGTAGTCATCACTAATCTTTGGTGGCGTTGATGCCAGGCAATTTATCATGCTCTTTATCATACTCGCCGAAAACGGTTGACTGTGCCTGCGCCGTCGTATCACTACTGTTCGGAATTCCTGCGTGGTATAGAAGTGGTCATCGCAAAGTGCTTAAGGGCGTGGTTTTGTTGCTTTCAGGAGCTTGAGCTAAAGTTGATGTGCTGGTGGCTGAGGTTGTTATTAATCAAGCATAAAATGGTTTCTGCCTCTTTGTCCACTTCTAAGAGGGTGTGGTCACTTTCTGCGAAATTTATGTGATCTTTTCAATAGTTGAATAAACATCATTAGATATCTTCTCTGAATTGGAGGCTTTGCAAATTTGGAGCTTTCTTGGGGGTTTATTGTAAGGGGGAAGAGGTGAAATGTTATGTAGCCTGAATAAGAGTGTTCTTCGTAGTGTTGCTTTTGTTCAAGTATGAGTTCATTCATTCAGTGTAGCCAAGTCTGGTGAGTTTAACATAGTTGTGGGGGGTGTTTAGAGATCACAGTTACTATGTAAAGAAGATACCGTTGCTAAATTTTTTGCAACAACAAACAATGCCCTATGGCAGGTAATTGCGTATTAACTGAATATTCTCTCATCAAAGGTTGCTGGCATGAAATTCGTTTATCGTTTCGAAAGGCTCTCGGAAGCAATCGAAGCGTTCTGTAAGAATACACAATATCGCAAAGGTTTCTTTTCAATTCTTTGTTTTCCTCCTTTTTTAATAATACCATGTTTTCTGGCAGTATTTCATGTTTTGACATATATATATATACGGTTTCTGCAAGCATTTTGAAGCAGAAATAAAACCGTCATGAATATCCTTACTTTCATTCTTTCAGGTTTTTAGCACACTTCTCATATCATACCAAACAAAATTTTCGCGCAGTTACTGCTTATTCTGCCGACGGCGTGATGTCAAGGAAAGAACCAATAAAGTTGTTTTTGTAGTTAAGGAATTCTTACTAAGGAAGTGAACATAGCATTCATTTTGCAGCAATTCGCGGTTTATCGGCCCCACCACATTCAGCAAGCCTCGGAAACAGCGATGTCGTATTGTTGCCAGATTCTCGATCCAGTCGAAACCACGGGTACAAGCATTGAATTTTTAGCGAAACGACATGCTATAGTTGATGGAATGTGAAATTAGGTTGATCAACGATGAAAACATTTTACACTACTGAGTGATCCAACGAAACGAAAACTCTGTCGTGAATTTTGTCAGCAGTTAGATTGCATGAAAAAAGGAGGCAATATTGTGCGATTTTCTATTACTTTCTAACAACTTTGAAACGGGTTACTCAGGTGAACGAAATATAAAAGCGACTTTCATGCTAACTCTGATGCGCTTTTCCGCTTATTATGCGCTTTCGGGAATTTGCTTCTCGAAAGCGAATTATGGCAAGTTGACTCTGCCTGTAGTAATATGCGTGTGCATATCTATTTGTGTGTTCGGTAGTCTCAGCTCAGGAAGCATCCAAACTAGAATTGCGAAATTATGTGGTATAGTGTATGTCGCATGCTAGCTTCCTCTGCGAAATTCATACTAGTTCGTCATTTTCGGATTGTGACACAGAATCTGGAAGTGGAAAAAACTTTTCTTTCGTTTTACGTTGCTTGGAATCGGGTTTTAGTAGAGTCGTCTATGTGAGCGGCTGAGCTGATTAAGATATACATGTATGATTCCACAATGATTTAAGAAATTGAATGGTAGGGGCAAGGAACGGAAGAATGCACACCATTCTGGCTCATTCGACAATTTTCTTAACTGTATTTACGCGCTTTTGCAAGACTTCGCGGAAGCATAAGCATCTCCTCTTTGCATATTTTTGGGCACCCATGATTGTCCGATGGAATGTTGCCTTTTGTGGGCTGCTAACACGATGATTAGATTTGATGGTTATAATGCTGCACTGGTAATCCGTGCTTAGTTTTTCGACCATTATTCATGTCTTCATGAGTTGTTGACACTTGATGAAGCCATAATATTTGCAAGTCAGTTTTTTAAGGTTAATTGTGGCCCAAAGATGTTTCTTTTTATTTTGGGATCTGTAGACCGGTCGGTTTTATAGAAGAACGCGGTATTTAACGTTTAAGCAATGAATTGGTACGGCAAGTTGCAGTGGAAGACCGCCTAACACTACTAGTATGTCCGAAAGTTTTCCACTACTTTCCTCCATAATATTCGTTTGTGGGATCGGAAGGGTTCCTACTGTTTCAGTTGGTGAATGGTTGCGACGCTTTTAAAATTGCCTAATGAGTCATCCATATTAGCTGCATAAACTTAGCAGAGTTCTACAACAGTGATAATGCACCTTGTTGCGATACATTGTACAAATTGTTGAAGTGTGACTGCTTTATTGCAGCGGCAGTGAAGGGAATGCTAGTGCTGAAAACGAAGAAATGGAGCTGCTAGCGCAACATTCCTCGTTATTTCTAGAGCACGTCGACTCTCGTAAGCGTAAACTGCCACGCAGTGCAAGCAATCAGCAAAGTTTGTTTGTATCTGGAGAGGAAGAGGAGGCGACGAACGATGAGCTGCGGACATCAGGTGAAACAAATGAAACCGAGTGCAATCAGCTAGTTCTCAAACGTATGAGACAGATTCCGTCTCCTTTGGATGAATCCACAGCTAGGTTCATGGCACATCACGGATCACTACCACCGTTTATGCTCGAAATGTTTGCACTTCCGCCATTTTATTTCCCAATTGGCAGTTGCATGCCTTCCATTTCGCCATCCCACAACCCATGGTCGATGTTGCCACTGACACAGCCATTGTTAGGTGGTCTAGTCACTCTGTCCAGCCATGTATCTACACTGTTGGCCGCTGCTTCTTTGGGCAACCCATTTCTCGCTGCGGCTGTCGCACAGACAGCGTGTGTGCCGTTTGGATCGGCGGCGATGCAGCAAGCGATACTTCAGTTCCCGGATATGGCTGGTCTCGCAATGCTTGCTTTGTACATCTCGCAATTGCAACCCTTCTTGCCCGGTCTTCCGTCGGGACATTAGTCGCCGGAATGAATCTCTGCTGGTTCAAATGAAATTGCTTAACCAATTGTCATATTGTTTTAGTCTGTTCTTTCGCAAATTTTGCTTTCCGAAGCACTCAATATGCCGCAACAAATTGGGGAGGGTAATGGAGAATTGGCTTGAATGCTTGATTGCTGCTAAATGAAAGAATATATCACGCTATTTTGAGCGATCTGATCCTAGTTGAATTTTTCTGTGCATTCAGATCAAGCATTTTTCGGTGGATTTGCTAGAGGTTGTTCTCAGAAAAAAATTCTGAGAACAGCCTCGATCAAATCGAAAAAGGCGGCTGTTCTGAAATCATCTTCAGTCATGTTTTTTGTCTTTCATGAGCATTAAATATTCTATGAGCATTTGAGCGTTCTTTCTACGACATCCGCCAATATAACTGTTTCGACGAGAAAAATATTCTAGAAAAAGGAACGGCTGGGTGCTACAGCCGAGCCGATCTCCTGGCCATACCAGTAGATCTCGTTATTGTTTTACGACAGTGAATGCTGAACGTGCGGTCTGGTTTTGACAGTATACCTCAGATGTTGTTAACTAAGAAATTTCCTACCAGCAACTGCTGCAGTTCCTTCAAATGTAGTGGTGAAAGGGAGGAGAAAAGGTGGGTGGGGGGAGGGAGCAAGGGAAAAGACAACTTATAAAATCGTTTGAGTCGTGCAACCTTACACTTGCGAATGGAGGAGTGCTAGTTAATTGTGCATTGTATGCCTGTGAAGACAACAAAAGAAGAGGCCTTGTATGAGGGACAAGATCGCTCCAGTGAGCACCCATCTAGTAATAAATGTCCCGGAGGACGAACGCATCTAAGCTTTCGTAAGTAATAGGCGCAGATATATGGGAACTTAGGCTTATTAGAAGTAAGTAAAAGGTCGTTTCAGAAAGGCAGCAGAGATTCGGAAGTTTTGTAGCAACTTGCTATTCTTTGTTTTCGGTGGCTGCGCTAGAAATAGGGCGTTAGTGCAATTCAGTTCCTGTAGGTATCAAGGTGGGAACCATGTTTTCGCAGAGGTAACGGCATAATGGGGTGTCTGGCCAGCGCACTGTTGCTTCTTCCATCTTTTGGCCTTAGTGTATTCTCGTAACAGTCACAATATTGTCGCATTATAATTTTGATAATAAGTTGTTATCGTAGCGTATAGCCTACCAGCCAGCTCTGGGGGACCAAACGGCTCAGGTTTCAAAAAAGGGCATGCCCTCATTTATGTTCATTCATTTCTTTGTTTCTGGCACTAAAGTAACTTTGATGCACTGGGTTGAGATGATATTAAACCAGCAATAGGTTCATCGAGAGAATGCGAATAAAGCCAAGATTTTAGGAAGGGGACGTTCAACGAATTTGCCACGTTCTGTGAGCGTGAGCGTTCACCTTCTGTTTTTGTTGTCTGAGTACAGCTGTTTTCCTTTCTTATATTGTTATGCACTGATCTTATTCATATTGCACTGCTCGTTGTTGTTCTTTGATGGGTTTTATTGTGGCTTCATGTTTTGTTATGCGTATTTGACGCTTTCTTAAATTGCATTACTAGAATAAAAGTTTATTGCTATGATAGATGATATTTGCTTGCGCAGATTGCATGCGTAGTCTGTAATCATCGATAGGTTGTCACTTTTGTTCGCGGTGAGAAATTGTTAGTGCCAATTGCTTACGAGCTCAGTGCTAAAGATTTTGCTAATACTTGAGCAAATGGCTTCACATTGCCTATATACGTTCGCATAATATTAGGAACGATCTTCGCCGTTACATCCATAATTATTTGTGTAGAAATAAGGAAAAATAAATGTATTAAGTGTATCCAAAAATACGACTTGTGATCAGCAGCAGCATTTAGATCACATTGTTTGAATCCTTGAGTAAGCGAAGACACATGCGAAGCGATTGCAACTCGAGATGTTTGAAGGTCAGCTGTTCCGAAAGACAGTCCAGGTCTCTTTGAGGGTGTGCACCCTCCGTCGAGTCGCGGTCGAGTAAGTTGCGAGGCAACACAGGCATAGGCAATGGACAGTTCATTAACTTATACAGCAAGGTGACAAACAAGAAGCCACACTAGGATAGCTTCAATCGCCAGTGCGATCCTGCGGTCGAACTGCACGCTGCCACCGATCACCTCGCACACTCCAACGGCCACATGTAGCCCACTCGGTTCTAAGACCGGTCTGGAATCCGAAATGAATTCATGAGCACATTAATTCCTTTTTTACCATCCCTATTCTCCCTCAGGCTAGCATCTCGATCGAAGCTAGGTAGTCGTTTGATCTTCCTGTACGTTCTTGGCCTTCTTTGATTAAGCTTGTACAGCGCATTATTCCCGCTTATTATAGCTGACTATGTTAGTGAAGTAGTGAAGTTTTTTTCTTCGAGGCACCTGCAAACACTGACTGCTTCAAGCCAGAGATATTTACTGACCCAATGAATCAAAAACTTCTTGATGTTTCTACAAATTTCGATTAGCATGAAGGCGCTGAGAGAGGGCCATATAGTTTTAACGAGAGTCGGATCTCAACGAACCCTCAGTATAGAATGATCTTCCATGGTTGTGCGTTCTAAAGCGATTAAAGCCCGTGATACGGGTCTGTCATCTTTCGAATAGACTGCAATAAGACTGAGACGTAAGCAGTCTTATTCCATTTCCAGTTCACTCAGAGGACATGTGCCATGAACACGCTCATTCGCTCCCACCGTTCAAGAATGTTCGATTACCGAAAGCATCAAGCGAAATCATTGTTAAGGTCATAAATATTTGAGCTTCCTCAAAAGCTGAAATAGCCTGATCGGGAAGCCCTTGCTTATCACAGGTGTTAGCTGATCACCATCGCTGGTCATATTTTCAGCTGTGCCTATTCTTTATTATTCTTTGAATTTTATGTTTTTTTCTCCAATTGTCAACAAAATGCTCAACTCAACGGACTTTCCCATATGACTGGTTTTTCCTGGATTTGTAATACTTCTTCCATTTCCTATACATCTGGCGATTTCGATCAAACTATTACCGTCTTGAACTGTTGACCATTACTGCTCTACCTCGCCATCTAAACTCTCTTCGCTCACTTATATATATATATATATATATATATATATATTATATATATATATATATATATATATATATCAGTGCTATGTGTTAGTGTTTTGAGTTCACCGCCGTCCTCCTGTGGGGAACTTCCTCGCAGAGATCCCGCATTAACATGAATCATAAATTTTAAGCAGCGGGGACTCAGGGTGATGGACGGCTTCCGCGGGTGCCTGGTAGTTTCGTCATCTCTGTGAGGATGTTAGAAGCAAGAATTCTGTTGTCGTAAGATGAAAAAAAACTCTATTAAGTCATTGAAAACGGGGGAATTGCGTGATGCAGTGTGTTGGAATAGGAAACGTTGAAAGGCAACGTGGCGCACATCCAAAGAAACAACATTTTGTTGTGAAAGATTATGCGGAGGTCATATGGACACAGTCAAAAAGCGTAACGGAAATTCTTGATGTGACGTGGAAGCATGTCTCGAATGAACGAAAACATTCATAGCGTGTCAAGAAGCTCTGCTACACGGCTTTCATGCGGACTTGTGCAACCCACACAGTACTCAAAGAAAAACCTATTGCTGCCGAGGTCCCACAGTTTGCTGTCCCCTCCCATCCTTTAATACTTGCCCTGCTTCTGGTCACGGAAAAATCTCGTCAGCTAGCGAAGTAACCGAATATGCAATATAGCACCAATTCGGAGAAGGGTCCCCGCCCTCGGAGACCCGCGGGATATTCTGAGAACTCAGGCCCGCCCGCGGGGGCTCTGACCTAGGCGAAAGCCTCCCTCGCCCTGTCGGGGTATGGTCCATGGTTTCACATGACGGGCCCCTCTCCCCTTCCAAACACTAATATATATTATATATATATATATATATATATATATATATACAGGAGAACATGCAAGCGAACAAATGAATGAATGAATAAATAAACAACTAAATGAAAAATGAATAAAAAGGCAGAAAATTTTCTTCGTGTTTTATGCGTCACGGTAAAAATATCCTGGTCTTTCTACAATCCGCTGCAATTATTTCAGTCTTTCCGTTCAGGTTCGGTATTTCTTTCGTGATCCGTGACCATTTGCGGCACATCGGATGTGCTATATTCAGTTTAGTTGTATGTGAATTTCTTTCAGCCGCAGAGCAAGCAATTCCTCAGCACCTCTTCAATGGCGCTTGTTCGAACTCGTAAAGCACTTCTAAAGATCACATTCTATTTCATAACGATTTGCTTCTTGATGTTACTTTTCAAAGGACAAGAAGAAGCAGCCTATCCTTTGGAAGATCCGGTGGAATATACTCGCAGGGATGTGCCACTCTCAAATGCAACTCTTATTATCGTTGTGACACCAGCCTACGCAAGAGTTGAGAGACTTGCTGATATGAGGAGGTAAAAGCTGCATCTTCCGATATTAATTCCCTTTGCTTTTACTGACATCCTATACGAGATAGCGAATAAGCACGCATAAGATTAGCAAGGCACATCATGGCTTCATCACAGTGGTGCACATTTATGCGCATGTGTTTGTTATATTTATCGACTGGTTTCTAATTCCAACTTTGGAGCCACTAAAGCTAGAGTTACAAAATGCGGCCATTAAACTGTGCCCAAAAGCTTGTTAACATCAACTTTCAACTGATCAGATGACATTCGAAGAAGATTATAGACTGTTGCAAGCATTGATATGCAAGTGCTGTTATCTGCCATCAAATTTTGAAACTAGTTCATCAGGTGAACGGACCGTGAAGACATTTGCCGTACAATCTCTTTGTCATGCTTTTCCACCTGATCTGAGGCTACAAATTAGAGGCATAGATAGAGCGACGATGATGAGGCTGGTTTCTACTTCTATAAAGGCTCAAATTTGCTTGAATGATTTGATGATGAGCTCTAATATTTCACTGGTGCTTATTGTTATAAGGATCGACTAATGATATCCTTGTGTTGTCACTTGTATCGCAAAGATGCTCTCTGATGAAAGAGCCACTCTTGTTTGAACAAATCTTTGAGTATAGTTGTACATTGCCTCCAGATGTTTACTCGGTTCTCAAGTAGTGAGGAACTTCAGTGTTTCACTTGAGGATCGAGCACTTCACAACTTGAGAAAAAGCTGCGAAATATTGCCTCAAATGAACGGCTTTTAAGTAAAACTCTCTCCATCTATTGATCTTAGGAGGACATTGAATTGTTATCGTATATGAATACCTGTCGAATAAAGTTGACATCGCGGACTTGGTACGAATCGGCTGGCTTTAGCTAGCTTCAGAGGTATCAATATCCCCTTTTTGGGTGTACGTCAAGTGAAAATGACCTTTTCTAATGAAGCCACATCCGTGAATGGAGAAACCTTTAACGTTGATAAACTTGCTGAATGCTCCAAGTGTATATAACGAACACCTCATCTCTTTATAGGTTGTCGCAAACGCTTTCTCATATCAAAAATCTCTACTGGGTTGTTGTCGAGGATGGCGATCGTATCGTTGATGCTGTCAGTCGATTGCTCGACCGAAGTTCTATACCTTATGCCTATATGTCGGCTAAGAAACGTAAAGATTATCCCGGTTAAGTTCACGTTACGTTGATCAATTTACAGGTATTATGTCGAAGTACACCTGAGATTGTTCCATAATCAACGACCTACGGTCGCCTTCTTCGAGTCACTCGTGAAAACATCTCCGACAACAAGTTCATGCAAGCATGCCATACAAATAAACATATCCAAGCGAAACTAACCCTGGTCCTGCCGACTAACCTTTTCAAAATGAAGCTTATTTCACCAGTGAAAGTCGAACAATCTTTTACTATAACGAAGAGCCCTCTAGATGAGAAAGCTTTGTGCTAATAAGCGAACCAAGATTAAGCTTGAGGTGGTCATGCTGCTTGATATGAAACATTGATTAAAGCTATACTGTAAAGTTCCAGCCATAGTTTTCAGCTATGTGAAACTACGGGGGCGATCTATAGCTAAAAACGTGTCATCCTATGAAAAACAACTAACAATGGTTGTAAGAACGAAGGCATATGTCATTATCGGAATATACTCTGCTGGAAGTGTCCGGAAATGATCTGAAGCAGTTTGAGATATCAAAAGACTGTCGTTTTACTACATCATGTTACATGAAATTTGCAAGTAGAGTCGAGGAAGAATTTATGCATTTTCAGATAGAACTATAGATGCGCCATGTTTGTATGCCTTGTGAGTAAGTGGCTTCCACAGCTTCTAGGTGCAAAAACTTGTCGTAGTTCGTATTTTAGAATACGTGCTTAGGGTACTGCTTGAAATGGTGAAATTGGAGTGGTGCTTTTTTTTTTTGCAGAAGTTGGAGTACCTCAGCGAAATGTGGCGCTCGCCCATATCCGTCGGAAGTTTCGCATTTACACTGGATCGGGGTTGTGTACTTCGCTGACGACAATAATGCCTACGACATCCGTCTTTTTGATGGATACATACGAAATGTTAAAGCAATAGGCATTTGGCCAGTCGGTATGCTTGATTCGTTTCTCCAGATCATATAAAGCAGTGAAGACGATAGTAGAATAGGGCCGAAATATTTCTCAAACACACTGTCAACCTTCGCTGTTGAAAGTTCTAACAAATCTATTAAGCAGCGATCTCAAATTGAGCATTTAGCGCGTTAGCAAACTATGAACAGATTTGTCATGACTAATGGCTTATCGTAATTGCCGTTTTTTAAAGTGTCACCGCCGAAATCACTAACACAGTTGAAACTGGATTTGTTAACATGAGCAACCTCGAGAATCCGATTTCATTGTTACCAAAATAATTTTCGGCGGTCGTCGAAATTCCGAGTCACCTGAACAACAGTCGACGATCTCGGAATTTCACGGCGCTTTCTAACAAGCTTTTCCATGTTATCAGCGCTAATCTGCATGCAGATCATTATGCTGACGCAGCAACGCTGAAATATGTTTTCTGATCGCTTGCAAGTCTACACTTTTGGTCGGCACCGATCAAAATTTTTATTGGCTACGGTCGCTCATGAGCATTCAAATTTCTGCGATTATTTTTGTACGGCGGTTTTGCTTTATAGAACGACAATCACAAACGGTCGACAGTATTCGCTGATATCTTTCTTGTTGAAGGAGGAAATCGTGCAGTTTTGAGCCTCTAATATGTGGAACCAGGAAAGAGCTGCCTAAAAGCGAATATTTCAATTAAGGGCAAACAAGCTTCTGCAGGTCTTGCTGGAGGTGCATACGTCGAGGCACCAATTGTGAAGAACAAAACAATCGTGGCATGGCATGCTATTTACGCTCCTAACCGAACATTTGCAGTCGGCATGGCCGCATTTGCTGTGAACCTGCGTCTCATTCTTCAAACAAAGTTGTTCTCCAGTTGTATGTATAGTAAAGACTCCTTATTGGCCACCTAAAGCATCGATGAGACCATGCCTAGTGTTCCTGCGTAGAGAAGTAAATCACTGTCACATTCTTAATCGGAGTGTTTCCTTGTTATTTGGGTGTGTGATGGCGATATTACGGTGAACCTCAAAAAGATTAAGTGACGAAATGATAGAGTCATTTTTATCTTTCTCACATAAAATCCAATCACATGTTTCGCTTCACCTGTTGGTAAAGGTGTATTTTGATACAAATAAAGTTCTTCTAGAGTAGACTGTCAATTGCTATTGCGCATTAATTTCTTCAGCGCTGATTTTCGTTGAATTCTAGAATTCTAAGGTTTTTGAACTTTTGAAGGATTTCTTGAACAAAGTTTCACCTACGCGATATTAATTTTTGAGGAACTGATTACGTTCATAAACGATGCATCTATATGTTCATTCATATTGTGCTTGAGCACTTTTCTACTTCTATTATCCCGCAGAAGGCTCCTCGTGTCAAATGGCCGGATCAAGTGAGAAGGGATCCGACACCAACACAAGATGATACATTTCAGTTCAATACATTCGAGCTGCCCAACACAACATAAAATTCATTTATTTCAGTATTAGCTTCGCGAAGGGTTATCCTGTGAATGCAGAGGTTCACTTTCTGGATCAATTCAACATCACAAAGGAGCAAGTCGAGCCCTTTGGTTATAATCGCTCACCGAAGGAAATTCTTGTTTGGTACGTGAAAACGACCAGCATGGCGGCTTACGGAGATACGCTTGATTATGTTGTGGAACAACCGAGCGCTATAATAGATCGGATTACACCGTTGTTCTCACATGTGGTGAATTATTTTCGCTACCCGTTCGAAATCCATCGGAAACCGCCTCTCTGAAGAAATTATGCAAAATTACGCAAATTTGGAACCTCGCGCACCTCGAGGTTACTGCGTAAACATTAAAAAATTGGTGCTGTGAGCATATGTCTAGCAGCCAAGTTCCAGATATGACATACCGGAAGCTGGTACTATTCTAAGCCCTATCGCGCATGTGGCTGCACTGTGCCTGTTTCAAGCATATTTAATTTTGCATTGCTCTTCTTCATTTGTATAATTGTGATGCCCATCTTACCCACCACCCAATCTTCCCAGTTCCATAGTTAAGGTAAGTGCAACCTCATTCTTGATGAGGTTGTTGCATTATCTTGATTTCCTTCCTAGTTTCTTTGTTGCTCTGCCTCATTGCACACAATGCTTCCTGGCATCATCAATTTTTCTTCAATTCCAACTTTCTTTGGTAATCAATTTCTCGAATTGATGTTTCCGACATTCATGAATTGAAACAAAAAGATGGTCGATTGAGAGTACTGAGCAAAATTAGAAAATATGATGAATAATCACATAGCTAAAAGGCGTCACTCAATTTGTGATTCATTACCAGTGCGCTTACCGAAGTTCTTGGGCTCACAGCTGTGCGCTTGGCTACATTTACTGCATAGCAATTGCTTGGCTATACTGAGCACATGTTCATTGGTTTTTGCACGATTACTGCAATTTTTGCGGAGCATCTGAATGACGTCATTTTTATACCCACTGTGTTTATGTGCGCAAATGGCGGGCTTTTATTTGGCGATCCCAGCTTGCGCTTAGGCCAAGTCAAGGCGATTAAATTTGGTGAATGCCTTGGAAAATCGTCCAAACTAAATTTGGTTTCAGCTGATCATCATATTGCAAGTCGAAAATCAGCTTAAAATCCCCACACGAAAATTCTGAGTATGATTTGCATGCAAGCAAGAACTGAACTTTTTAGCCGCAGAGATGTGCATATGGTCGGGTTAGCACAAGATCTCATTGAGTGTTCTGGAAACGCTTTAAAGCATTTGAACAACCAATGGGTTCAATTCGCGCATTTGAAACAAGAGTGCATAAAAGAAGCATCAGGCTTAAAATTACGTGCGCTTCTACTATTATACCCGACTAAACAATTATTCAATAACTTGCCAATGGGCAATAGAACACGAGCCACATTGCATTATAATTTGGTATGGGCGATGCCTTTCCAAATCTTATACAAATGATTCACGTTTGTGACATCGGTAATTGCACAACCTATGCAAAATTTCGGTCGTTCTCACTTGCAAAAAGATTTTTAATTCTTCTCAACCAATCTGTCATATTGTAATGCAGCAAAATGCTCGCCTTGCCTTTGAAATGCTCGAGAGATTGAATAGCTTGAGCATATTTAAAGTGGATTTGGAAGTATTTGTTGAAATGGTGATGTTCATAGCTTTGATTATCATCCTTCGGTTTTAGTGGTGCTAGTTCCCAACTTTCTCTCAAAGGATGCTTTTCAAATCAGCTCATAGTTTCGTATGAAAATCGTGATTTTGCCGAAGCTACAGTACATTAAATGAGAGGGGCCTCTGCGTTTGCTTGTGGTTCCGTTTGGGTGCTGCTGTGTGCCTTTTATGTTCAAATGCAGCCAAGATCTTTTGCCGATTCCGACACATGACCGCATCTATTTTGGAAGGTCGAATTTGAAGAAAAAGAGCAGCAAGCGCTTGCTGACGTCTCCTGTCTGCAGCCCTATGAGGTTCACTGGTGGCCGATTGGATTTGTTATCTTGCGGATTCGTATACGACAATTCACCTCATACTCAGAAACTTTCATTTCCACCACACTAAGCGTGTACTGCTCTTCCTCCAAAAATGGCTCAGCTGAAGGAGTATATGTGGCTTCACAGTGTTGTAAGCGACCTTGACATAAAGTTGGTAAGGGGTTTTCCTTTGTTGTATAGAGTACACTCAAAACGGTTGAATTTCGCCTTTGCCGCAGTATAAATGTTGCGATACAGGCCTACATTTGGCGTACTTTTCGCGTCGCCTTTGCCCTTATATAGGCGATTACACCTCCAGGTTCCCAGTACTCACGGTGCTTTCCCGTCGCAGTGAAGTGCCTGAAAAGAGAGCATAATTCTGGTACGACCTGATCTTTTTCTCCGCTTCGGCGCTTTATCTGTAACTCCATCTTACCTTTATATATATTTTTTTGACTGCATATGGGCAAATATCTTTCTAAAATGTCGGCTTATGGCTGCAGCATGTCATGGTTTCTGTCGTGTTTTCCGATCACGTCCATTATGTCTTGGTGCACTCTTTGGTAATAAAGTATTTTTTCTCTGAGAGCATCTATGCGTCACTTTTCTCTTATCCTGTATTGTTTGGATACGTTGCTCTAACAGTTTCCTCATGTTCCTGCGAGTCTATGGGAACTTTTCGACACGCGAAGGCAAGACTCACCCACCGAACGCCTTTTACAAGGATGAGGAGCCCAAGCGAAGGCTCCTGTAACCGCGGCGGGAAATGGAGGCTTGTTTTCAGAAAATCCTCGATGAAGGTGAAGGATTTCTTGAACCAGGGGTCATGCGTTGGAGGCCATTGCAGGCCAGAATCAACTAAACATTTATGTGGAGTCTGGAGAGACCAGAAAAGAGGAGGATGACGGCGAACTCGGAGCATTGCTGCATACTCGAAAGCTTCGCTATAAATTTTGGCAGCAATCTGAGCACTTTTGAAGGCAAAACATCGTGGCTGTTTCTGGAATATTTTGCATATTTCATTTCATGCTGCAAGCCTTTGGTCAGACGGGCACGATGATGAAGGCAAAAATTTTTTCACGTGCTTTTCAGTATTTTCCATGTGTTCACTTACTTTTCGCGCCAGCCGTCCTGGCACAGACTCCGGCTTCCGTAAGCTGCTACTGTGTAACATGTACACATTCCAACTGGTCTCACAGCAACATCTAATCTGTTCACAGAACCCAACAATAACTCTCTCCGATCGTCTTCACATCACAATGCACCTCCTTGAGGTGGATGCATTGCGAACAAAGTATTTTCCTTCGACATATAGATAGGCAACAATGCAAAAATATGCCCATCGAACTGTACCTTCCTGGAACAAGTATACTCTGCCAACTCCGAAGCACAATTCTTCAACCTGGACTGCGTTCAAAGTACTTCAGAAAATAAATATAAAGTTTGATTTATCTAGAAAGCACCTCGGAACAAAGCAGCGATATTCACAAAAACAGCAAACGTCAAGGGTGATAGTGACGACATGGTTGCACTCCTGGAAGATGTTGTTGTTTCAGCTAAACTCGTCGTCCCTACTGAAATTTCCTCGTTAGGAGTTAGTGACGTTTTGGGCGGTGTCGAAGCTTCCGTTGAAATATTCATGATTGTGCTTTCCGACTTAGATGTCGTTTCGAGAGTATCGAATGTCGTGTGCGGTACTGTAGTTGAGTTGTAACCAGACGATATTTCAGTGGAGAGCTCTTCCGTTAAAAGGCTCGACAGGGTCATAGGTGGTGAGGTCACGGGTGGGGCTGTTATCGTAGGCTCAGTGGAGGGCTGCATCAGTGGAGGGCTCTTCTGTTGAAGGGCTCGACAGAGTTGTAGATGGTGAGGTCACAGGTGAGGCTGTTACCGTAGTCGGTGTTTCAGTGGAGGGCTCTTCTGTTGAAGGGCTCGACAGAATCGTAGATGGTGAGGTCACAGATGGAGCTGTTATCGAAGGCGGTGTTTCAGTGGAGGGCTCTTCTGTTGAAGGGCTCGACAGAATCGTAGATGGTGAGGTCACAGGTGGGGCTGTTATCGAAGGCGGTGTTTCAGTGGAGGGCTGTTCTGTTGAAGGGCTCGACAGAGTTGAAGGTGGTGAGGTCACAGGTGGGACTGTTATCGTGGGTGATATTTCAGTGGAGGGCTCTTCTGTTGAAGGGCTTGACAGAGTCGTAGGTGGCCAGGAAGGTTGCATTATTTCAGTGGAACCGATAGTCGAACTTTGGGTAGGTGAACTCGATAACGTTGAGGAGATCGGTTCTTGTGAGGTTGAAGTTAATGATGAAGTTGATGTGAGGAATGTGGAAGACCCGAGAGTAGAGGCGACAGTTGAAATGTCGGTTAAAGAGGCCGTAGTCGCTTCCGTCGATATGGTCGTAGCGGTTGTACTTGGGGAAACACTGAAAGAAGTTTTTTTCTAAAACAGGTTTCAATAAAACCAAGTCAAATTCTGCACTAAAATGTTGCCCATCACTGAACGTTGGCCTTGTGATCACAAATGCAAATTAAAGAGCACTTTTGGCCTTGAATGCATACGTTTTTGCACACAACTTTTTTTCAGGATTAGCAAAGGTGTGAACGGCTTCTTGACAATGTTTCTTCTGAGAGCGGTAATCCGCCATTGAGTTCCATGGGTATCTGAGCTCCTGCTCATGATGCTGACATTGCATATAAGCCATAAAGAATAAATTATGAAAAATGCATCTCTCAGCCTAGACGAACAGAATGCACATGAAGGAATCTTCAGGGGAAGTAAATGCAATGAAAAGACCTTCGAAAATTACAAATTTCAAAGTGCGCCTTATTTCTGTTTTTAATTCGATAACTTGCTCCAAAATATTGTTTAGAACACCGTGGATGATGCGAATAGAATAAAATGGATCTGCCTTCAAAGGCGATCAGCAATGGAAAAGTAGCGACAATCATTCTTTTATGATATGACATTGAAATGGTAAATTCGAGTGCACCTTACTTCTCTAATCCGCAGTGCAGATATATTTTGTGGATAGGTGGTTCTCATAAACGTCATAAAAGTTGCGCACCCATTTTTTCTTCATAAACCGGTGAACATGAGGGAAAACATATCTCTGAAATTGAAGATTGGCAAAGCCAATCGGCAACTAAGTAACACATCATGGGCATTGATCGAATCGCCGGTCTGCTGAATTGAACTGCTAAAAAATGCTTGTCGCCGCTAAGCCCCTGGACTCACTATGACTACTGGGAATATGTGAGGAAATTCGGCATCTCTATAAAACCGCTGGTTTGGATTATTGTACACTTTTCAGACAAGGCCATTTCCAACAAGAAGAGAATTCTCTCAGCATTGTTATAGATAAGGAGCAAAGCGCGGTTTCTGCGAAGCTGGTTGTATGGAAGTTCTAACCAGACTTCCTTGCTCCGTCTTAGCGAGCACTCAGCCCACCAAGTTTATCGTGGTGGGGTTCCTGAAGGAAGTCCTGGCCCTTTTTTTCTATTCGGAACAACGGTGCACCGATCTATCAGCATTCGACGTATAAGAGATCAGCCTGCATGCAACCGTACAATTTCTTTTCTCACACGGAAAGATAGTGATATGAAGGGACGTTTATGCATAACGGATGGTTTTGTCGACTGAAGTAAACTAAACAAAAGATGCAAAGCAACAAATTACCAGATGACAGAACTAAAAATAATTAGTATAAAAATGACACAGTAAAGCTTTTTATCGCCATGTACTTGGGGTACCCCTTATAAGAAATGGTACAGGAAATAAATGCAATCTTAATATGCTCGCGTAGAGTGTGGTGGCCGAAATAAATGCAATCAGGATTCATTCTGCTTTTCAGCATAGATTCGAAGCTCTTTGTCAGTACTCACCAAGTACTAAATATCGTTCCAAGAAAAGGATTCAGGAAATAAATCTGCAAATTCATTGGACTCATTCATTTTGACGCAATAGTTTCTCTTCTTTTGAATCGAACTGAAAACTCGAAAGACTTCAACGAAACGTTTATATCTATGTATATAACTGTCATGAATTGCGTCGTTACAAACTAATGACTGACCGTAAGCAATGTCCACCGAAATCATGTGCTGCCGTTTATGGGAACGTTTCGGCTGCCTGTCATAATGAGTAACTCTGCACCAAACTTATAACTACTTAAATAGATCTATGTTTGCATTGTCGCGGATAACCAGCATAAATCATGGTCTCAGATACGTATCTCTGGGTCATAAGTCTTTACTCACAGGGTTACTTCATACGTAGAGTGAATTAATAAGCTAATATATAGCAGGAAATGGCAATAATACAAGCGAATGCACCTCTTCCGTTCCCATGTGAAAACATCATGTTGACTGTGTTGTAGATCGAGCAGCACGACTCCTTCAATGCGTGTCAAATTTCTGCTTCGATCCCAATACGATTTACTCAAATCAATCGTCGTTGGTTGATCGTTTAGTTTGATTGTTGCGAAGTCTGGCTCGAATTCACTACCGAAGATTTCTATGATATTCAACGATGGAATTCGGAGATCCTTGAAATTGAGTGGTTCATGTGTCGGTTTCAAATCTTTTACTGTATGAAATCAAGCATTCAGAAAAGTGGTTATACATCCAACGGTTTTTTCTCCCCATCTTCCAAAAAGGTCTTACTTTTAAGGAAAAACAGTGATGACCAATATGACAACTATTCTGGTGTCAAAATGAGCAGCGAGGGAGGGGCTGCACTTCACTGCTGCCTTCACAACTATCTTTCATTTAGCCGTTGGTGTTAACATCGATAGAGAAAACGACATTCGCTATCTCAGGTTATTTCTCTCGTTTAATATGTAACAAATAAACTGAAAGGGCGTAGCAGAAAACAGTGACGGGACGAAATAGTGTAACTCAGAACTAGTGTACATTAATCGAACGGAGCTGTGCATTAATCGAAGAGAGTATCTGATTGACCGCGACTTATGAGAGTGCCTTCTAAAACTGTTTCTATCTCGGATGTATACCACTACTGTCATTTAAAGCGTTCATTTAGAGGTATAATTTCTGTAGGTCCAGAGCTACTAATTTAGCCGATTTCAGAAGCTGTGACAGCACGATTGTTAGCCTTCTGGTAGTCGTCTAAAATGCAGTAGAAATTTCTAAGCGCTTATGATATCCGGCAGCAATTTGCTCACAAATTGTAAAGGAATATCATACTCAAAAAAGTTATGTATATGATGCGAATCTCGTGGAGTTGAACTTGAGCAATAATGAAGTGAAGGAAACTTCAACTTTTGAGTATCGTAAATTCGATACGTTTCGATGGGGCATTCATATGGATCAACCAAAAAATCGTTTCCAAAATAAAAGCATCTTACGATGTGATCGTAAAATATGCATAGTCGATCAAAAATTTTTAAATTTGGCAGGTTATCTGATCTTTCCCAAATTAATTACTTCATTTAATTCTTTAGATCCATTTTTGATCCTGTTCAGTTTTTACATTCTGTCGTTTTTCCACAGTTTTTGCGACTCACTTCCCTCAAAAAAACTTCAGCAATAATTTCGTCCAACAGTTACTTTGCCATGTTAATCTGTATTCCTGACATTCTGTCCTTTTTGAAAGGTGAGCCCTTATATTTCACTAATTGCTGGATTAGATGTTTCTCAGAGCGTCTTACTCAGCGTGTCATATAGTATGACTCATTCAGTGTTTGAAGAAAAGCCTATTACTTGGTACCAATGTACCAGTGATTTTAGATAGCTTTCCAACTTCTGACTTACTTCCTAAACCTAGAAAGTAAAACTTCGCATCTTATCACCTTACTGAGGCAGGTGTTACGCTCTTCGAAAATCTCTGCGGCGCAAAAACACTACATCTTAGCAAGTTCTATAATACGTCAAGAAAAAATATGCGATCGTTTAAGTTTGATGTGTGAATTGTATGCCCCTCCCTACTCGCTTCTCCATTCGACAGGATAGGTGGTCGCTCCTTGATTTTATAAGACTTTCAAATATCCACAGGCGAAATCGTATGAGATAAACAGCAGCCGTCGCAGTCCCCATTTCTTATTTCTAAACGCCGACGGCTGATATTTCTGTTGGATAAGAAGGAAGCTACCAATTTCTAATTGGTTCTGATGGGAAAACTTCTGATAGCCTCTGGTGACGGTGGAGAAAGGAGGGGAGGTAATAGCGAATACCAAACTCCCTCACTCGAATAACAGAGAAGTATCCGATTCTGAAAATAAAAAATTACAAAGTGCAAGGGGAGGATATGACTTGAACTTACCGCACGCCTGAGTGCAAATATTTCTAGAGTGCTTTTGCTCATTGTGGAGTTGAACAAAAACGAAAACTGATAGAAGCGATGAGAAGTGAAGTTCTCCACGATGCTCTCACCGTCATCCCAATAGAGCTGTCCAGTGGCTTGACTATCACTGTCTAAACAAAAAAGCTGAGAACCGCGGTCGAGGAGCTGGCACGATATGTGCTATGCATTCTGCTTGCACAACCATAAGGCAGCAATAAAAAATAAAATATGTAGAATAATGCTTTCAGATTCTAACTCAATTCACCGAACCTGCACATTATCTTCAAGAGACTCGTTTCTCTCCGATCAAATATGGGAACCCGGAGTTGATCAAGCAATGTGATATATTCTATAAGTCGTCATCTTATGGTATATATTACACCCACCAAATTTCGCATAACAGCAAATGTGATATGAGTGCTGGCTCGCGAAGGCATATTCTCTTCCGTCCACTCTGTGTAGCATTAATAACTCTCCCTTTACGTGACAGATCCACTCAACTACAGAACAGCCTCATTTTCTTTACAGATAAAATTTAATCATGCGCGAAAGAAAAACGAAAAGGCAAAATACCCAAAGCGATAAGAAGGTCGAACGGATCTGTACGCCAAGCGGTCGCCGATGGATTTGGCACTTGACGAGGAACACTGTGTCCACCTCAAAAAATAACGCAATTCAATACTTGGGCTGGTGGTTGTGAAATTCAACTCATGTCGGTCACTTTATTTCATATATCCAAGGTATAATTCAAGAAGATTGAAATTTCCGTTCTCTAGATAACCAAATAAAAGCCTGATTCGCTGAACCCGCCAGGAAACTTGTTTCAAAAATGTGGTCAAGAATCTTGTTTCCTTATGCAACCAATAAAGTAATTCAGCACTTTATTCTACATGAGTGCAAATTGATGCTCACTTCAGTCAAGTTTTGCAATAACAATTTCATTAGACTTTCTTCAAACGTTGTTTGGATTTAGTTGATACGTATTTTTTGGGACAGAAATGTGCTTTCATCTTCATTTGCAAAGCATCGATTATTATGAAGAAGAAAATCGGTCCTTTCCTATGGGAAAAACATTCTACGAGCTCAAACGAAAACAATTCTTTTCGAGGAAGCGGGGAGCAGAAAGGGAAGGCTATTGTCGCACTAGTACTGTTGTGCTATATAGGTATTTGAAATATTAAAACATCGGTATCACTGGTTGCTGAATTCAAAAACGTGCTAACTTTTGCGGCGTGATTAGCACATCTGATGATATCGCCATTCAAGATCGTATCCATCGCTCACTTCCCCTCCCCTTGCTTTCTCCTCCTAAGCTAAAATCTTGTGCTTGGCTGCTGCATCACAGCCAATATTGCGTTGGAGGTATGCATACCAACTGGTCTAAATCAAAACAAGGTAATCAACGAACGTGTCACAACGTTTCAAGCCAGTGTGCCTTGACCGAAACCTGGGCTGGAATTGATGCACGTACGATAAACAGCCAAAGATATGAAGGACTGAGGACTTCAGAGCAACACACTGATAATCGCAACTTGTGCCAAGTTCACAGGTTATCAACAGTATGTTTAACCTTTCCTATGAGCATAAGTTATCAACTGATACTCATTGGGAGGGCTTTTTTGGCGGCGGCGACTGTTTGGTGCTATCATTTCGGCCGATTGACGTTTATTAGGAAACTAGCAAACAAAGTTAAAATGCGTCAAGCAAGTTATTTAGTTTCCCTTGCTTGAACGCAGCATGTCAACATTTGTGAGTGGAAGCGAAAATGCCCTTCAGCTGGAGGATTTTTTACGTAGCTCACCTTCCGTGCTTCCAGCCAAGGGAGGTTATCGTCGGGACATTTCTGCTTACTGCGTTCAAGCTCTTTTCAGTCATCGCATCAAATATCTGGTGTGTGTGTGTGTGTGGATTTGCGGTCTGATCATGCGATATTCTTCAAAATGTTACCCTATTACACCATGTTTCCTTCTCAATAAGTCATGATATTTTTCACTGTAGCAGGGTGGAGTATACTATGGGCCATCGAATGTGCAAAGCACCATTGAGAGTGCCAGTTCTACTTTGAACTTTTCCGATATGTCGCTTCAAGTAACAACTGCCAAGACAAGCACATATGCGAAATTATTTTGCGCACTTGAAGATAATTAACTCGCAAGGCAGCAATATTTTTTGGTGGCAGTTGCAAATTTAGGCCCAGTTACATGCACAAATGCTGCAAAGTATACTCATTTGCACTTAGAAATAAAAAAAAGTGTGAAAGTGGTTGCGAAAACGGTGAATGTCCCATGCCACTTTCGTTGCGAAGAATAATGTACATTCGCTTATGAAAATGCCTCCATGGTACGAAACTATAAACAAGGAGACACCAAATATCCTCTGAAATGCTATGAAAATGAATGCATCATCGCACTAACAGGTTACGAGACAATAATGCGATTTATGAGAAGGATGGAATATGAAACTACATTTAGTCATATAGTGATTTCCTCTTGCACATCACTTTGTCGATTGCACTGATGTTATCAATGCAATGATGCTATTAATCGATAGACAACAATCGACTGCAGTTTTGGTAACGGAACACATGGCTCACAATGGAAACAATGTCTGTTTTCTGTTGAACAAGGGGTAATAAATATATTGCAGTGCCACAAATCTTGATTACTCTCACTCGAATTCAGGTTTTCTTCCTCGAGGTCTATTGAGCTTATATGTGACGGCGTCCTGGCAGTTATTCTGATATTTAGTTGTTTTGTCGTTCGCAAATGCTGTTTTATGCACGTTTGCTCGACTGATATAACAGTTTCTTTAGTGTGCCCAAAATGAGCTATGAAGAGAACGGTTGCACTCGTTCTGCATGAGCATATCTTTTGTTCTAAGTGGTAAGTGGGGGCCTAATCTATGGTCGCTGATGATGCTACCATCTATGAGCACAAATTGCGCGCGAAGAAAATGTTCCTTGTGGAAATTCAAGCAATCTGCATGGCATGGCAGTAAAATTGAGAATAATATTTTCCTGTCACTTTGATATTTAAATTTCTCGCAAAAAAATGAATATCTTACCCCTGATGAGCACAGGGATATTTTCATTCTCGGCTGCACTTAACGTAATCTGACCAGCTGCCACCTCAGCGCCGTAATCCTCGTCACGTAGTGAATACCATCTTGCATTTGGGAGGTAAGCGCTTACAGTCACCGTCTTCTTAACAAAATTATTTGTTGCAGTTAAATGACATCTGACCAATACCACATTTTTCGGTACTGTTCTCAAGGTGTGCCGGTTATAATAAATGAACAATTAGCGTTTCGTAGAACAGCGGTTCACTCAAATAAAAGAGGGCAAAAAGGCTGTGTGCGTAGAAAACGACAAAAGATTCAAAAGTTAATCAATATCCCAAACCTCAACAACCTAGCTACATGAAACTGCTACATTATAAAACTTACTGTTACTCCTGTTTTTACGGAATTCATTAAAGCAAACACATCTGTGTGCATTCGAAACAGGTGAAATAGTTCCGCCTGGTCTCACTGACTCTTTCTTTATGAAGACAATCGAAGAATACCAACTAAGAATCGATGAAAACTCACTTGTGTCGGCACCCAAAACTACTGAAGTGACAGTCAGAACAAGCCAGTTGACACGTTGCAGATGTAATTAGTAAAACTGCCCAGCCAATAACTTCTGCCTTTGCAATGAAAAAATACGGAATTCGTTTGAAGAATTGCAGAAATCTACCAAATAGCTGCCGTTACTTCCATTTTGTAGTTCCAATAAGCAAAGTGACCTCATAAAGTAAGCGCTCTAATGCATCTATGTGTTCGAAAGCTGCAGCTGCAAAGTTAGGCGGCCAGCCGAACTCTTCATAGCGAGACTGCGCAAAGAAATGCCATCCCTACAGGGCGCGATTGTCGAAAATTTCCGTCCTAACTCTAATTAAATAAACAAATTCAATTTTTCCTCTTAGTTTTGAATCGACTTTCAAACCGCTATGTCCAGATCGATCTTATGAGCATTGCAAGGAATGCTTCGATGAGCATTTTTTTCCAAAAGAAGGTTTGATGGATCGGGCGAGAAAGAAATTGATTGCAAAACGTCAACTGCTAGAATTTATATAACCGAATATCCTGGCTTATGGCAGCCGAAGTGAAGTTGGCGGAGAATTTCGTCTCCGGTCACAATGGGAGAAAAGAAGGGAGAACATTTCAGAACTTATTTTTGCAGCGCCATTTTACAAGTTTTATATTCGGAAGTTCGAAGGAAATTTTGACGATTTTATGGCTCATTCGACTTCTAATGTTATGCGACATTCATTCCCATATGAAGGACATTTCCAAAAATCTTCGGTCCTAAAGAATGTCTCAAATCCAGGCACTCAGGACATCGAGACCTGTCTGCTGCTTCGGTGCTGTGGTTCGCTTCGACTGAAAAAAAAGCAAAGTAGGTGCGAAATGATTTTAATGAAGTCAACAAACCTGTTGGACTACAGGGATCACCATCATCGCCTCTCCCCACATGAACTGTTCATCGATATTGAATGTCTTAGCATCATCAGGAAATTCGAAGAAAACTGGCTTCAGCACAGTTCCACCATTCAAGGCAACACTGAAGTGCAAACTGAAAAAGAAAAAGAAACGCAGTGAAAACAATGAACTGCCAAGATTTCTTGAGTTTTGTCGTGCACAGCCCGGCATTGCTTTCCTTCAGCATAATTTTGTGCAGCTATCTTCTCCTTAATTTTGTGCAGCTATCTCCTCTTTTCTTACTGGGTTATATTGGTCTCTTGTTCTTCCCAAAACAAAGTGCAATCGTTAGAAAAGTAAGAGCTACGCGTACAAAAACAAAAGGAAAAAATATGTCCACCGTAGACATCTTGTGACCGATATTTTTTGCATGTGACATTTAATGTCAACAAGGGTAACAAGTAACTGCCAAAGCAGTAGCTGTGGAACCCTCGAGTTGACCGCAATAAAAATAATTCAGGTTCAAAACGGTGACATGTGAGAACAGCCACAAAACACTCACAAACATTGAACTATATAGTTCACTTCTGACACCAAAAGCAGAAAAAATGCGTGTGTGTGAGCGAAGAGATTCCGTGACAGATGGTACTCATTTTCAATGAAGGTTATCCAAATCATTTTTCCATGGAAGAGCACCAGCTGGCACGATATATTGTACATTTGAAGCTGTTGAACTGGAATGGATACCACGTTACTTCCAATATGTTTTTATCTACAGTACCATAGGTTGTCTTCTGCTCTCTATTATCCAAGAAAAGCAACAAGCTCTCTACCAACGATTCTTCCGTGCCCATCTTATCTCATCATAAAGGAAAGTTTTGGGATTAAAGCTTCTCCTCAAAAACAGAAGGAAATAATTGCAATCGCTGTTTACATAAAGGGCTATAAAAATGGCATATGCATTATAAATGCTAGCATACAAAGTGTTACAATGGAAGATATGTTGAAAAAATCCACGTTGTGCGCACGAACTTATAAGCAAAATCAACAACATAGACAGTTCCCTTCATACAACATAGATAGTGGTCGTAACGAGGATGGTTTGTTGATTTTGATAAAAAATTATTTGAAGGCTGCTCTTGAACTGTTCTCAGATTGGTCGCTCTAGTTTTGTAGTTGCTAAAGATGCGTTGTTTTTCGAGCTTTTTTTCATGGAAGTGTTAATGCTATGCGTCATTGTCACATGTTGCTATTTGCTGATGGCTGCAGCGTGCCTACATCATCGCCTAGAGACAATTCCGTCGAGAGAGAACAGCTATCCTACCTTGATAACTTAAATATTTGATATGAAGCGGTCTACTTCAACCAGCCTTTACCAAAATACTGTTTCGCATCCACACGTGGGTCCAACGCAGCTAAATTTGCCATTCATCATGGGTTCTCAGCGAAGTGATGAAGAACAGAAATCATGCAAATGTCATCAAGGTAAAGTACGCATTAGTGGTTCGAAAAGCGAATAATATATTTGATTTGGTATTTGAATGTTCAAATTTGAGATGCTACATTCCACTTTAAAATAACTCGCTTATCCACTTTGCATTAACTAGATAATAGCATCGTTATTTGCATTTTGCTTATGTAAAAATCACCAAACATCTCAAACCGTTCAAAATGAGCCACAATCTGCCTCGAATGTGTTTCTACTTAATAAACTTTTGAAATATAACGAACTAGAGAATCTCCTTTCATACATTTCCTAGTTTCGTGGATTCGTGACTCGTCCATTTAATGTTTAAGTTCGTCATGTATGAGGCGATGAAATATCATACTTTGCTTGATATTTTCCTTTGCTCCACTTTCTCCAGTATGCTATTTACTCTTTTTTTTCACGTTGTATTATTTATAACACAGCTCATAAAACCATCCCATATACAATTCAATTAAACCTTTCTCGCTCGTTTCAGTGAGAAGTGGATCTCGGCTATGATGAAATATATCGCTTTATATTTTATCGCACATTAATTCGCGCCTGAAATATCACTGACAACTCCGAAGCAATGCGGACAGATGCATCGCGAATTGTCTCTGTAAGACGAAGAGACCATTGTCGGCAATAATGTGATCAATTGTTTCCCCACGGCCAACACAGTGACACAGAAAGCGTGCATGCTGAGGAGCACAAGCAATAGCAGAGAATGCATGGACAAACTCAAGCATCTGCGCTACGAAAATGCATCGGACGTAAATGATGTCTATAGTGAAATGAGTGAAATGAGAATTCGGAATTCATAGATTATCCGACATCCTCCCCTTACTTAATTCCACTGCATATTCACTGAAAAACGAAATTTGAAGTGCCATATTTCAAGTGAAATTTGGTCCGACAACGAGATGGAGAGACTCAAAACATGGCACAAAAAAATATTCAATAATTTGGATGCTACAATTTGCCTATATTCATCAGCAAATATCATCGTTGTTCTATTTTTCTTCCATTGGAATCATCTGTTTTTTAGTGTTAATAATTAGGTGATCTCCCTGTTGCAACCGAAATCCATGGCAGTAAAATGCGTTTGCGGAGGAGTAGTGGTGTCTTCTGCTGAGTTGAAACGCCAGAGAATAGTTTATGCTATGAAGTTACACGTCTGCACCAGCAATAAAAGACCTTGTTGACTGTTGTTTTTGATTTGCTGATTATGTTTGAGTTCTTTCTTTCCCAACTTTGAACTTCACTTGTAGGGAAATGCACCTATGCTTTAGTGTATGCACGCTTTAATTTTACACTTTCCAAATGGAATTCTTTGAGACAAAGTTGACGAACTAGATTTCAGTTCGGCTGCAAAATTAAAGCTTGCATGGCGTTCTGCTTCACCTGTGCGATTCTTCTCATGAATTGTTAGGCACTAATAAGAAGTACGCCCTTACCTATAAAGATAGGGACGGTAGCGATATTTGAATATGCTGGCGTGCTTTGCCGCAATTGCGATCGCTTCGTTGTACACAGGATCCTTTGATGGCGAATACTTGTAGTTGTTGTCGCTGAAAGTCTTTTTTGATTGATGACGTGATCTGACAAATATTTTCGTTCCTTCGGGAAATCTCCATGAAGCTAAGTTAAAGTTGAAATACTAAAAGACGACGTTACTTTCCATGACATGTAGACCGACTAAGCAGTTTTTCATTAAATTTTTATGCTGTAAGGACGGATTCACATCAGCTAGGGAGATGGTCGTTGTTCATCCAATATTCGTTTATATCTAAGTAGTTACATGGAAACAGAATAAGCTCGATCCAAATAACTGTAGAGGCTCTATTTGCATTGTGGCTGCTACCGTGAAAAGCCAGTAATAATTGCTGATCAGAGGAGTGGGGCAGCACTCTTTGAAGAAAAAATGCGAAAGCAAAAATAAGGGAATGGGGTGTATGTTAACATCTCTCACCGCGAGGCAAAAACCAGCCGGTTCGATGCACAGTGAGGAAAAACTTAGTCGAGATTTATTGAGTATTTCGGTTCTATATGACAGAAGTCATTCCTCGTGATGTGTGACTTTTGCCAACTGGATTTTTTTGGCAAGTGGGCAAGGAACAAACAAGAGCACCTTGACAGGGAATAAAATGCTCCCAGTTGGTACCACCGGACGCACAATTCCACGTCATCCAACGTCGAGTTATCGCCACAAATATAGCTGCCAACGTATGGTATTCCAAAAAGATTAAATTCTTGCGCTGCTATAATTGAACCGCGCAAATCAGCCCATCCAGCAGAATCACCACCAAAACAGTGTCCGGTATAATGCCCAGATGATGGGAACGTCGACCTGCAAGGAAACATTCGAATGGCTGAGGTACTTTTCTGTGAGTCGAACATTGAATAACGAACAAAGAAACACGTGGCGACAATGAAACCTTTTGCTGAGGCAACAACTTTTCAAGTGAACCTTCATTCTCTGTTCATTGAAGAACTGCCACTTCACGCTGACTTGGAAGAAAGCTTGCTTCGACCTGACTGTTGAGTAGCGTTTATTTCATCTGATGAGCTTCTTTCATGCACATATGCACTTTTTTGCTGCATATAGTACGTGAGCTACTATTGAGAGTTGATGGACCCTATATGAGCTTGGGGCGAGTTCACGCAGTCAACGAGTAACAAAACAAAATTGAAAATTTGATCGAGTTTGACATTTCAACTGATCTTACTTCCGCATAATTACTGATGCAGGAAAAGAAGGAAGGTGAGACCTACTGAATTCTCTAAGGACATCTGATGAAGCACGCAAAAATATTTCTTGAAATAGCTGAAATTTCCAAAAAAAAATTGTTGTCATCCTAGCTTCAAAAACGGCTCCCGAGCTATACCCTCAACAGATTTTTTAATGTGAGCGCCATCAATGTTTGCATCGCAGAGAAATCAGACACAGAAAGTTATATGTAAGACTTTTGATCTCTTGAAATGGTCACCTGGCGATAAGAATTTGTCTCGTACTCCCGCTTAGCGCTTTGAATGTTGCAATTGAATGCTGGAGTCCATAGAGGTTTTTCGTATTATAAAAGGTCGTACTTCCGCCACCTGTTGTAGCGATCATGCATAAAGTTTTTGATGATAGTTCGCCCTTAAAAGTCGTAAGCTTTAAAACAATACCAACATTGGATTTCACTCGTGTTCGGAAACAAAAATCGATGGCTAACACAGCAATATGGTGAATTGTTATGGCTTGCCGCGGAATATGACAATCGTCGCTTGGCATTGCAGTTTTTTTGCAAAGAATGCAAAAATGATGGCTCATTGCAAGCATTACAGGACACGAAAAGGATGCTACCATCGCTAGATCTTGTGCACAGATCTTATTTGCATGTTTCTACCTTCCAGGCTGAATTTTCGTTGAATAGGTGTTCACCTTCTCACGAGAAACATTCCAGCTTAATAATAAATTCCCGTCGAACGCATAAATACTCAATAGCTCGAGAATCATTTCATTGTATATGATTAGAGATTATTTGGCTAAAAACGTGACAATGAGGTTAGCATCACATTTCCTTTACAATTCTTCCTAACAGATCAATTAAAGAATTTGAAATTCGGTCAACAATGGTATATGTTACAAAAATCGTATTAAGAACATGGAACAGTATTTAAATGAGTGATGTATATGAGGCAAACGAGTAAAGTGTTGCTCTTTTGGTCAAATTCGTTCTCATTTTGTAAAGCTCTACGTACTTCCTTTGAAATTGAACTGAATTTTCATATGAACAGAAAACCACACTGTATCTAGAACGTTTGTAAAAATAGGTTCGATACGACGCTGTCACAAATCAATCGTACTTGTGCACAGATATCTCTGTAATATAGTACGGTTGTAGCTGTATTCAAACCAACTTTGTTGCCATAGTAGTAGGCATTAGCAGTTTTGAAAGGCGGATTGTCGTAAGTTGAGAACGCCCCACTCAAAGGACAACTCAGCGGTGTAATTTCACCGGAAACCGTGCTGTCGTTATACGAAGGCCGTTGTTCGTTTGTTCTAAAGCTTGACGGCTCATTCATATCCAACCATATGCCATCGAAATATATCTGCAATGCAACATTCCTGTACCTGTGAGCGAGTCTGTGAAAAACGAGCAACATTCTGAGAAACATCATATCTGAAGGAGGTAGAGAGGGAAAGGAGGCGAAAGATATTTTCTTGCGCTTTCGGTTAATACGGCATTCTGATTACTGCATTCTAACGAAACCTGGTTGAATGAATCTAAAATTTTTTTTCGCTCTTCAGAGATAGCGTCATCTTCATACTTTTTTCGATCTCTGGATGCACTTAAATTACATCTATCACTCATTGCTATTGATATAATTGGTGCGATGAAAAGTTGAGAAGCGGCGGAAATTGCGCAAAATTATGAAATAGAATTATGACACTGAAGCTGTGCTGGCCGAATTTCAACTCCCAAAATTTCATGGAAAATGAGGAAACAGAGGTTTCACTTTGGTATCGATGAAATACGGGAGGTTTGAAACTGTGAGTCGCCTTTGAAGGAATACATTTTGTTTCGAGGCGCATCCCAGCTCATACTTCAAATAAAATTTGACCATGTCCTCAGACGCTGGCACCATGTGTGAAAGTGGATACTGATCGGTGACGAGACACCGCCCATATCGACGGCAATAAAATATCTCAGCTCGAAGCTGTTCGGGGCACTACAATAATCCCGTCAACAAAACACTTGAGGCTGAGTGTTTTGATTCTTGAATTACTAAGCCAAGAAAAGAACTATAGAACAAGTAGCTGATGAAAGTTTTTGATCAAAACAATAGTACTTAAAATTACATCCCCTAAAACCTGTTTGGAATGCCTATGCGTAGTTTGAACAAGCATCATATTTGAATAATTACACTGCTGTTGAAGAGTTGTAGTTCATCTGACCACCAGTTGTTCGTTTGGGAAGTGGTATTGAAGAAATCAGGGAACGCAACATGCTCGTTTGGCCAGCCAACACCAAGCATTATCTGAAAGAAATTAAGCGTGAGCATTAGTGTTGATCAAATTTTCGTGGGGGAAAGAGGAGGGAGAAGGGAACTGATTTTGATGATTTATTTAAGAGGCGAAGGGGCGAGACACTTTTAGGAAACAAAAAAAAACTTTATTATTAAGGAAAATTTTTTTATTAGATGCAAAAATTCCAGCAAGCAAAAACTTGCAAAAATATTGCTGATAAGAGAATTTTTCGGATTTTTCCGGCCCAAAGAGCGCAATTCTCCTGCATACGCTCATCCATGCTTCAAAGTTTCCTTCTTTATCGACTTTATTGAGTTCACAGAGCAATGACGATTGGCTGTGCACAGCTTTTTACTTATAGAAGTTTCTTCTTTGAAATGTCCTGTGGGCATTAACGTTCGAACCCAGTCTTCTGCTATCCATCTTACCTTCATTTACTCGATTTCTGAGTAAAGCGCATATTTTTTCGCTCTGTTTGAAACCACGAAAGGCTACCACAATTTTCTAGCTAGAGATCCGAGTCAAGATCTTCATTCTGTCGGCAGCCTTGACGAATTTTTTTGCGAGATATCTCTGTTAGAATGCTCTCGATACTAAGCGAAACTGGCATTGCTCCGCATAATAGAAAGGTGACGACATAAAGAAAGAAAAACGCATCGTGCTGTGTTGCGAGCATTTGATTCCCCGTCATCTAAAACGAATCACAGTGGCAAAAATGCAAGTTTCATTCGCGTCAGTTGATGAGAAGCAATTCGCTGTCCCTTTGTACTCACAAGAGAACAGTTTTCGTCTATCAATGGATTTAAAGATTTCTTATCATTCTTAAGTGAATATACCTATAGCAGTTACTGGAGTTGAATCCAGGAGTTAGCAAAGAGTAGGGTGTTCTTGGAGCTCACTTCGGATCCGACTTTCCGCTCTGAGAAGAGCCAGATTCAGGAGTTTATCCATTTTCCTTGGAAAATGGGAATTGGGATCAACATACAAATTTGGACTCCAGCGGAATGTGAGTCACATAATCTTGCTGGTGTTGCCCATCACTAGAAATAAGACAGAGTTGCAAACCTTTGTTGCGTTCGTCTCCGCATAAAGCGAATTGATATCCTTTTGAACGAGTCCCTCTACTGGCCATTCCACGAAGCTCACATTCTACAACGTTACTATGCAAACTGCGTCAAATTTTCGGGAAATGTGGTCAGTGAAAACAGTGCTTCGCTATGGAATTCCTCAGAACTCTCTGCATCAGTTTTCCACAACTCCAAATCGAAATAACATTGAAGATGATGCGTTAGTTTGCGATTTGTAGGGCACAAATGTAGCAAACATTCATGCTTCTGTTGAACCGTCCTTCTGAGAGAAGTGAACTTTCACAGTGAGTAGGATTTGCAAACTGAATTGAAGTTGCGCGAATGGTTAAAAGTGATGCACCAAAAATACATAAGATTGTTTCATGGAACAATCATACTTCATGGAACAATCACTACTTCTCATTATTCACTCAGATAAGTTTATGAAATCAAATCACTTTTCTGAATTGTTTGGAAATCTACCTTCTCTATGGCACACTCTATTCGTTACTGAATACAACTGAATTCAGTTCCTGCTGAGTTTGCTGGAAAGATATTTTTGGGGCATACTCGCTTTTTGGTCACAATACATCGAAAATGCAAAAGTAACAGGCACCTTCAGAAGCGCGCGTCGGAATGATGCGCCAGTAACTGATATAGCTGCATTAAAAAGCAACGTGATCCTGTAACCGTCTTTATGAAGGTTTTGAGAAACGTTCTTAAGCAGTATCCATCCCTGCAACGTAATATGCTGACATTATGTCGAGATCTTTCTGATATTTCAGCACTTTTTCACAATGAATAAGAATTCTGCATTTGATCCAACATAACAATGAAATATTTTCGTGAATATATGCTGAGGGGTAGGGAGACCGTAAGCGAAGCAGCGACTTTCGCAATTTGGGACAAACATTTCACTTTTTGCTGCAGAGTAACCCGTAAGCGCAGAAAATGATCCAAATCTTAGCTCTGCATTAATTAGCGGATGAATTTTTCGCAGGTAAAGCAGTATGAAATTACATAGACAACATGCAAACCATTGCCTAGTACAACGGCCTGCTTCGCCTCATCTGTCACCTGAAAAAGCATGTGGATATCGAACACCATCGACAATGACTGCTAAAAGTGAGAAGGTGCTTGGCAACGAGCAACGAATCAAGAATATGAAAAAGTGATATGAGTATGCGTGATGAAAATTTATGAGCGATATGAGGTAATTATATCTAGCCGACTCGACCAAAATTTCAGAAATAAGGTTCCTTATTGAACAAATCCCTGTTGCAGGATAAGTCGGGAAAAGTGAAAAGAATAATGCCACTGCTGAAGCAACACAAAATCTAGTTAAAATTTTTTCCACATTTTTTCGCTTAACAGCGAAAACAGAAGGTTGTTTGTGGGCGTTCGATGAGAAGATTCTAGGGCAATCTCAAATAAGCATAGAACAGATGTGGTTACACACTTTGCTTGCCTATCCAGTTTTCCTGACTTCCCATTTCTTCGAACTCTATTAGTCATATTGTTACGTGGCTAACCTCAGCAAGCGTAAAATCACGTGATTCATTCATATAATTCGTATTGATATTGATAACGTCGAATAAAATGCCAGTCGACGATACGTTGTTTACGATAGCCTCCAACTCGTCCGCACTTGCATAGCCGTTACGACCGATCTGAAATGGCGATCATTATGGCAGTCAGGTTACTCGATTGGTGGTCTGGTAGTAATTTAATGTTCAAATTATTTATAAAGCATTCCTGATTTTGTATGCGCGATATGCTTGCCTGACATATGACACAAATGAAAACAAATTTAGATGAGCTTCAACGGACTATACAGATGTTATCAGAAGGAAGTAATGCAATCCAATAATGTAGCTGTTGAATACATTACATTGAATCAAATGATACCGTCAGCAGACCGATGGAATTGTGAATAATAGTCCACAATAGTGACAACAACTTTGTTACGTTTTGAAATAAATGCAAGTGTTGGTAGACCTGAAATCCCAAAGAGTAATAGGATGGCAGCAGAGGTGAGCCGATGAAAGCTTGATATTGCTGAACCACTTGCTCGGGTTTCGGTCCAGGAAAGAAGTGAATGTCGAGGTTGCCTCCTATCGTTCTATAAACCAAATGCGGTCCTGGCCCAGTTGTGATCTCCTATAAAACCACTTGTTGGATTTCGATGCATTGATATAAGCTAGTAAACGGCTTCTTTGATTGCATGAGATATGATGACCTTCGGGATGTAAAGTGGTAATCCTGTGCAAGGCAATAATTTCAATCTAAATTTGAACTTCGGAAGTAGGGTTATTGAAGCTGTCCGATTTGTGACACAACAGCAAGCCCAAAAACAGAGATATAATAACAATAAGGGGTACATCATGCATTAGCGACCGGGGATGGAAAGATGAAATTGAAATATAGAACTGGAACAGAAACTTCACTTGTGCATTGCTATTAGAAATGAAAACACCATGTGCCATCGAATTATGCTCCAGACCCATATAGAACGGATGCACACCATATAGATTCTTCAGTGGCTTCTCCAAATAGTCAGGCTCCTCTTTCCTTGCTAGCATACCCCACGTCGTGTACTGTGAAAGATCGTGCTGGAAAGCTCAAACGATGAAAACACAAATAATTTAGAAAACTTTAACTAAAGAACTTGAAAGCTCAGTCTACACATGCAGCGATCATTAATAAGTGGCACTTTTTCTTGTCCACTCGTCTGCAAGCTATCCGTGGATCTGTCCCGGTTTGTTAAACTTTGTGTTAATTCTCAGCTGCAAAATGCGCTAAATCTACAGCATACAACGAAATTTTCAGCGATTCGCTTTTTTTCATTAGTTTGGCATTGAAATGAGCTGTATACATAACCATCTCAAAACTGTCGAACACTGACATCAAGCTGAGCTGTAAGTACTTAACAAATCGCATAGTAGGTAGGGTGACTGAGAACGGTGTATACATCTAGCTGAGGATGAAATACCAAAAACTATTAACAAATTGCAGATTGCAACCATCCTGAAAATTACATGACTAAAACCAATAGGTGGATAAGAAGCTTTACCATAATGCATATTGGCCAGTGGACCAGCTTGATGACCTTTGGTCCGTTCGAATTCCAAATGCAACAACATTAGAATATAGCTGTTCTTTAAACTCATTCGAGAATGCTTTACCTTCAATGAGGAGTGCGCATGTTCACCAAAACCATATATGTGATCTGTGGGCAATAATGTGGCGATTTGTATGTATTGATCTGCGAATAAAAATGCGCCTGAAAACACTCATTGTGACCTACTTGGGTCATTGCAAAAGTTATGGTGGCGATGCCTAGCAACGCAACATGAGCAGCGGTCTACTCTTGTTTCTAGGGTCCAGTTAGATATGAACGCAAACACCCAATCAGGTTATTAGCAGTGGTTATCAGGTGGTTTGCACTATTCATTTTTACCTATTGCCCAATATGTTTTTTCCAGCTTCTACCACCAGGAACTCCATTTAAATTGTTGCTTGATCGTCGACGCATATGCATGAGCATCACAGTATTTCTTTGCTTCTTTAGTGCCATCGTCAACCCAAACACTTCTAATGAAGCGGCTGCGAGATCGCGGATGCATTTTTAAAGAAAGATGAAATAACTACGCCATTTACAAAGCACGGCATTGATGGGGAAATAGCAATCAGACAATGATTTGAGTTAATGGCGCCAACAAGGGAGAGTAATACGAATAAGGATCGCCTTTCAACTCTTCGCTTCCACATTGCACTTTTCTCTATGACTGCAATCTGAAGCACTCTTTTGCCACTCTAAATATGACCTGAAATGAAATGAATGCTTGTGAGCTCAGCTACGGCCTAAAAGAAAAGAAAAAATCCTTCCAAAGGCGCATCCTCAGTGTTTGAAAAAATCCTTTCCTATCTTCATGCAACCTTTTGAAAATACTCCCTTCCAGTAAGCAGAGCGACGATCACAATAGCCAATGACCTCGTGTCGAGGATACTCAAAATATCTAGAAAGCGGTATGATTATATATCTGTTGGTCAAGGTGTTCACACCTTCAACACGCCTTGAACATTTCGCATGCACTAACATCAACCAATTTTGAACAAGTAGAAAATGATCTAGCATCGTTGAAACTATCGAAGGCTCCGAATTTATTGAGTTCCTAAAATTTTTGAGGCTAAAGTCATGGAAGTGAACCCGAGAAGGACCGGCAATTTCTCGAATCAAAGACCTTATTGCTGTATAGGGACGTCACTTCGAAGCCTCTAGCCATTTCCTCGTCGAATCCTCTAATCATGCTTTAACGAAAAAATTTCTGTAGAAGCCCGACAATAAGAAAGTCAATCAGTTAACTTCAGTTAAATATCAGTGCCCTGCAAACTGTTTTCTGCGGAACATTTCTTAAGTCCCAGTTTCAAAATTGGCTGAAAAACATGGTTCACTTAAAAGATGTAGGAAAACAATACACAACTCTATTTGTAACGAATTTTCCTCGTATTCTTTTAGAAGTCCTCTCCATTTTGCTTGAAATATAAGTATCTACATATTCTTGGAAAGTTGAAAAAACGAGCAAAAAAGGTGGCACCTTTTTTTGCAAGAATTCTCATTCAGACACTCGATGCATTCGTAATTGTTTTGTTCCCAAACTGCCTCCCGATAGCTCAAAATCGATTTCAGAGGCAAATATTTAAAATAGACACCGACATTCGATAGGCATCACTGAAGCAGCTTAAAAATTAACCGATAGAGGTATCCCAAATAGAAGTTTTTGTAGAAACGCGTTCCACTTTGAAAGAGAAAAGATCTGAATCATTTGCAATGAGCACTTCGAAACTCTCTGATGAAACCGATGGCAACCGAGGGAACTGCACAGGTGGCTCAAATCTGAAAGCAACTATTTGCAGGAAAAAGAAGTGAAGATATGTACCAGAAAAACTATGACCGTATTCGCCTTCAAATTTCTTTCGTCTGACGAACCGACTTTATAATTATTGAAAAATAATATAAACTGCGAAATAACGCCTTCATATAATGTTTCACTCGATATGGCCTCCCTTAAAAGCCCTCAGAAGAGTGGTGTTTATGTGGTATCAACAGTGTAACTGATCGAGGACGGCTGATGTTAGTGTTAGCAATTTTGCTGGCGCCATTAAATGTCCTAGACACCGTCTGAACTTCTTTGATAAAAGAAAACGACGATCTAAAACGACATGACGGCGTCCTGTCGCACCTTCGAAATGAAAATATGTACTACGAATGAGAATGAGATGTGTTATGGAATTCGTCACGTAGGCGTCTTTGCTCATGTTTTAAGCAATCAGAAGGAACCAAGCTGACCGTTGTCAACAAATAATATTGGGACATTATTCTTCAGATAATAAGGCCTAGCATAGAGCCAACTGTTGGGCGCAAAAAGACGCTACAGACTGCTAACGTGATTCCCTCAGAAGGTATGACTCCCTCAGATGCTTGACGTCTTCTCATGGGATTAAGATGCGCGGTCGATGACGCCGTGACTTCCGCCTCCCACAATTCCCACTCATAAGCCAGTGAAACAATGATTCTAAGGGATTAATTACGTAAACCTACCTGTCCACAAACCTCACTGAGCCCCCTCCTCCTCCCCTGCCCTTTCCATGTCCTCACACACTCGCCGCGTACTTCGTCATCGAACTCCCCAAACTAACTCCTCTCTCAGTGCATGCCGGTAAAAGGGGGGTAGTTGTACAGTCAGCGCATGCAATTACTTCGCTTCTCTTTCCTCGCCCGGATACATTTTATGCACTTTTTAAAGCAGTTTTGCAGCTTAAACAATGTATATATCCTCCTGCTGTTACGTATCCCTGCGACAAACATACTAACAGTTTTGTTTTTGGTACGCAAAATGCAGTAGAAAGGTTCACCGTTGGCTGAGTGAGCACTATTCTGCAATAACAATGCCCACTTCTAGCAATTTTTATTGTCGTCTAAAGAAAATTTCGAGGTTATTACCTGCCACTTTGGCCTATGTGAATACACAAGGTCGCTCCATTATACGAGTAAGAAAATTGGAGAAAAGCAATGTCAACGCCGTATGGATTTTGAAATGCTCCCTTTTTGTAAATCATCGTTGTGTCGGATCTTTGCTGGTCCAACAACGCATATCCGGTGTTTCGTGGGAAGTAGCACTGCGGTGCTGAGGAAATGCTCTAAATCATCGAATTTATTTTAATGAAACAAATTTTGTGAAAAATAGTATGTAGTTTAAAGAAACCGATGCAAAGAGGATTTGTCGTCAGTTTTTGAATCCCTCAACCTTTGTCCACCTTCAACGAGCATGTGCTATGATAAACATACTTTGGAAAGATTCTGACTTGAACCAGGGAGGCTTGAACTGAAAAACTCGAGGTTTATGGATATTTTCTTTTCTGGATATTTTTCTAAAATTTGGATGCTATTGTGCAGAAACGTGCTTTCATTTCTGCAGCAGCTCCGGCCGTTCTCCAATGAACTTAATATTGGAGTGTCGCAATTTCGAGGGAAGTCTAAACGACGTGAGTTTCAATTCATAGGTGCGATCTTGGTGACCACTTTCGGCAACCGACATTGTTTTGCAGCAGGAACATGTTCGATCGCCACATTTCGATTGGTTGTGCTTAATATAGCAATGTGAATTTTCCACTGATTCAAATCTACTTTGCAACATTGGCATGCGGTTGTTGGGTTTCATAGGCTCGAATCAAAAATTGAAACTACTGCTAGCCTCTCTGTTCAGCTGATGAAATTTAATCACGAAGTGAAAGCCCATTCGAGCGATATAACAATGGCGGTTACGCTGGTTTCCATTGATGCAATAATGCCTAGGATCACATTGCTTGTCAAAGGCATTGTAATGGGAAATATAAGGCTTTCCTTGAGATTCTACTGGTCAAACCGTAAATTGGTATCGAAATCGGCAGTAATCAGATAAGCACTTTGTACATATTGTGGTTCATTGTTGTTCTGGGTAGGTAACTGATGCAAGACTTGGGAAATAGAACATGTAGTTCCTGCAATAATTCCGCAATTTTTACAACTCTTTCTCTGATGACCTAAATTAAACAAAGAAAGTGTAACAACCTGGTCAGTTTCTGAATCAAAGATGCATCCTCTTGTTACGCACATCCGCTGCAATTCAGTCACATTTTCGACTGGCTCAGGGAAGCAATTAACCCTTTTTCGTGGATCATCTCCAGGTTCACTCGCTTGGGCTTTGACTGGATGTGACTGCCCTAGTACGCTTGCTGCACTTATAGCTTCAATTGGAAGTTCAAATTCTGGTGATGAAGGGATGCCTCTGAAACATTCCATAAGTTCTTCGCACTGAATATTTCGTTAAATGTTTAATAGTTTTTAATCGATTACGGAATCCTTCTCTGATTTGAACATCTACATTTTCAAATTGCAGTGGCCGAAAGCTGTGGCCAGGCGTTCACTCTGCGATTCCAAAGAAATATCCCAATGTTTAAAAGTGTCCTCAGTATATAAGTTCAAAATGTTTGCTGTTTCACGCATCAGCAACACTAGTAGAATGTGAAGAAGAAGCAGTAGCTCACCATCCTAGCGGCAAGATACGTGCATTTAATGAATTTCACTATGAAAATGCTTCATCAAATCACTTCTTTCATGTTACTTGATAGGGAAGTTGGAACACCTGAACCTTCGATTGCGATCATTGAGGAGTGCTACGAGCGAAAATTCTGCAGTCGCCACAGGAAAAGCTAGTTAAGGCATGTATTTCTTGAAGTATTTTTCGCAACAACTCTTTGATAGAGTTTCCTGCCGTTATTTAACAAGTACGGCTCAGCGAGCTTAAGCGGCTCTGGAGGAAGTAACCTTCGCCAATCTACGTGTTTGCGCGTGTGCGCTCGCTTTTGTGTGTACGTGTGTGTCTTTATGTCGTCTATGCGCATCTGCTTTGTAGCGCTTGAATGTGTGGTATTTTGAAGTATGCGGAATAGTCAAGGTTGATCTGTGCGAGATCCAACCGCAACTGTCTTCTACTTGGGCAGAGCTCTGCTATGAAGCTAAAATATGTAATCTGTCGTCCAGAACAGTTCTTTCTTCCCCATACCATGTTTTAAACAATTTTGAATGCGATATTTAGTAGTATGAATGGTGATAGTTTCCTACAGAAATGCCTAGTTGCTAAGCCCAGCACCAATCCTCTACAGCCAGCAAGGCATTCGTTGTTCATAACAACCAACAAGCCGTCTATTTAGGAAGCGTTCTGTAATATTTGATATCATTTGCTAAAAGCGTGCACAGACTCTCTGATTTGCCAGGTGCATCGCTTATATATGCTATGAACAAAAGCGATCCTATGAAACTCCCGTGCCAGTGAAGGCCTCGATGAATTCAGAGAGATTGTCGCCAGTTCCAACCTAGAAGCAGCGACAAGTAAGGAAGCCTTTTAGCCTTGGTAGCACTTCTCCTTGGATGCTATACACCTATACACCTCAGCTTTGTGAACTGGCTGGCGATGACAAACTGTTTGGAGAGAAACGCCCAAAGTTGTAGCGTTGTTGATTTACCAAGCAAGAACAGGAACTGTTTGGTAAAAATTTTCTTTCAAATGCTCATTCTGTAAGACTCATCACGGAAGCGGGCTTCCCAAAACTCGAGCGTGCTAAAGCCAACAGTCGTATTGGGAAGCCTCACTTCCTTAATAAGGTGCATCCATTTGGGTGTCTTTAAGAGCTATTCCATAGTCGGTTGGTCGTACCGTAAGTTGTGAGTGCGCTGACATCTCTTTGGTTGATGTCGAAGCAAAATGTTGTGCTACGCGTTGTATTATGTCGCAAGCGAAGAAAATACGCTAAATGGTCACGACAACTTTTGTAATAGTCATTCGTCTATTGATACCTCAATCGTTCATAACCGGTTGCCTCGTTTCTTTGCCTACTTGTTATAGTTCACATTTGATTCAAAACCAGAGCTGAGCCTTAGAAATATTGAACAACATCACCCTCAAAAAATGAAGCATAAAATGAATTCGCTAACAAGTTTATTGAAGATCTCTCGCTTTGCAAAACATTGCATTGAATCGGAACTGCAGCAAATATGAATGTTATTGAAATGCAGCATACTGATAACATTGTTCGCCACGGTTCTAAAATTAATCTCGATTGCTCATCATTTCGTGTTGCCATATCACACTTAACGCGTCACTTTACACCATTAGTTATATCAGAAACGATATCACTGCCCCATCCCTTCCCTGTTATCACTACTATGGTGACCAAAAAATTTGCATCAGTCGAGTTGACGGTCACAGAAGAGGAATGATTGAGTCCTGCTGCGATTGCATTGTTTAAAGCATCCGTAGGGCGATCAAGTAAAAGTTTGTATTTCTCTCTAAATTTCTCACGGTTCCCATCGACTGTTGTCAAATGACTCCATTGACCTGAAAGTGGCCTGAAAGTTTTGCCTATTTTTGAATTTGTAACTATCAACCCTATCGCAATTACATCGCCTGTTTGCTGCTCGTTTTGTCTGTTGAAATTTAAGATGAGTTGAAAAAATTTTGATGAAGGATGCGTGCATTTGTACCCTTCCCTCGCTTTTGAGCTACGATCGTAAAAATCAGTGCTAGCAAGGCTGAACTCTCTGAGTGTCAACAAAAGATATGAACGGTTATCACCAGCAGCTAGCTTAGCATCGGGTGAGGAGTTTGGTGAAAATACCTATCCATGCTCGGGAAATACGTTCATTTATCTCCAATCGAACTTCTTCGAAGGACTTAAGTATTCCATTCTATAGAAATATTAGAAAACTCATAGATCAAAAAAGCTAAGCGATGTGCGGCTTTAAATAAAGTTTATTTTGTTAAGACAGCTTCTTACTTAGGCCTTCAAAATACTTGAACCCAGCTGAACTGTCCCATAAACACTCTAGACAAGAACGAACCGTCAAAACCTATATCAACCTAATTATGCAGCAACCGCACAGCATTAAAAGTTAATAAGTTTCGGAAGCTTTACAGCATATTCCATTGTTTATTTCGATATCGTATGAGGTGGATAGATTCGGTTCAGAGGGTCTGCAAATCTTATGCAATCATTTTAATCGGAACGGATTCTATGATTTTCTAGGCTCGACAAAAAGCTGTTCATGACGTTCCTAGACTGTTTGTCAGCCAATTAATTTCAATCGGCAGCCATAAATGCCACAGCGATGGAGCTCACTAGATATAACCACGCGATATTCGTTCAAGGGAAACATGCCCACCTGTGAGAAACTCGTTAAGAAATGCGACCTCATTCAAAAAATTACAGAAGGATTAGCTGAGGTTTCGTCGGGACAAATTTGGCATGAGCATTGCCTGGATGCAATTTCGTGGGATATGCATTCGCCAAGAAGAGATATCAGGGGAGAGGAAGAGGTACTGGACGAACGAAAAGTAGAGGAGCTATTCATCAGGATGCCATCGAATTCCCGTAAGGCACCTTATCGAGGAACGAATTCTTTAACTGAATCAAGCTCCGTTTTTGCATCGGCCTACCTTGCACTCGTTCTCATTGGTTCAGTCGTTCTCCAACTGCAAGACAAGCTTCCACGAGAGAAGAAATCAGAAATATTTCAGAATAGAATGGAGATAAATATTGCAGAACGGTGACACAAGGACAAGTGGCTTAATCGGGCCGCTCACATCAAAAGGATTAGCACTTAGTTCACTTTAAGAAAGTGAAATTCTGACATAAATTCCAGCTGTCGCCTGTTCCACATACTAGATATGCGAGCACTACAGTGAAGTTACTTTTTAACCTGAAAGGAGTGCTTTTTCTCCTTCCTCACCCGAATTTCCCTCTCTCTATCGTGAACTTTGTGAAATCAGAAATAAAATTGACTACTATTAATTTTCCCCAGCTGTTAGAGTAGTTTATTGATGGACGCATAGTGGAAGAAACTAAGTAAATGAATATAAAAGAGAAGATAAGAGGTATACGTGACCGAACATAAAGCGAGTAGTGTTTCACCACAAACGTCTCATGCGCCTTATCGATAAGAAATGCGGAAATTTTTTGGCTTAGTTTTATCATATAGCTATTCAATCCGTTAGTGAAGACAACGCCCCAAATGGAACCTATGTGAAGAGGAACTGTGATTTCTCAACGATAAGCTTTTGCAGGTGACATTATGACGTTTGATGCTTTAATGATTCTGTACAAGAAAATATCATAAATGTAATTTAATTCAATAATCGACGTAAAAAACACAAAAACATAGCCATGGTATCTTATTTACGTATTTATACCATTAAACGCGCCTCTTTTTTTTTTTTGTTTTTTTTTTCTTCAAAGTAATGCATATTCATGCAAAGTATGAACGAATAATGTGCATAACGCAGGAATCATTTTGCAAAGGAGCATGTTGATTCGTTCATCATAAGAAGCGCACAATAAGCGTATCGTTGCTTAACTGTAATTTGACGTTGAAACATTGCTCGGTTGTCATTTTGATGACGCATTGCATTACAGTAGCGCCCAAGTTTAAACCCCACCAAGTGAAAAAATCACCATTTGAGGAATCAGTTGTGATTGTTCCAGTTCCTTTCAGTGTGCTTTCATTTCCATTTGCACCGAGTACTTAAGCTTTGTAAAAATGGACCTAATATATGAATATTTCTCTTCCGCGAAATATCACCTAATTGGGAATTTTTCCATCGAACGTGGTATCGACACATGTGAATGTTTGGTCGCGCAAGACGGTTGGCTGCACATTAACATCGATGTAATCAAACGCCTCAATGAAGAACTCATTCTTTTTGCAATGAGCACATCAAGACAGTTTGTTTGTGCATCGAATGACTCTTGCTTGTATAACTGTCTCGTTGCGAGAAAATCATTCTGATTTAATCTTATCTACCCTCTTCACCAAAGTTCACCAATATTTCTGCTTGGAATTTCTCTTCGCAAAATCCTTGACCTAAAAGTGCATGACGATCTCGAAAACGCAACGACAGGCAAAGTGACGATTCGTTCGATTCATGCCGCATTGTTTATCTAGTCGTTGGAATATGCTTCCAGTATAGTTCATGCGTGGTTCTTTAGAAATACAAAAATAAGAAGAGAAAGAAAATCGGAACAGTGGGATCTGAGGAAGACGAATATTTCTTGGTGACGTTTATGTTTTGTTACACATTTCTGAATTTGTGCTCTTTAGGGTGTAACGAAAGAGTTTCAACCGTAAGGTAAGGAGTATACAGCATTTCTTGGTTGCTTGTGTTTATTTGAATATTTTTGTCATTGTTATAATGCGTATATAGGCTTCTAGATGTAATCATCATCTGGCCATAAAAGGTTTTCCAATGAGTTATTGCCCACGTAGTGGATGCTGCTTTAGTGAGCTAACTAAACGTTTGATCACGCCTACGAAATTCCATGCATAAAAGTCATGACTAATGGCTGTTTAACGTTTGAAACTCAATATAAGAGAATTCTTTGTTTCGACTTTTAAAAGTAGTGAAAAGCAACCGTACAATTTGCGCATGATAAAGATGATCTTCTGCAAATCTTTTTCTATTTACTTTAAAATCGATGTTTATATAACAGACAGTTTTCGCAATCAACCAGCGCGAAGGGCAGAATTGAAATGTACGGAGTTTAGGCCAAAGTTGGGTGAAAAAGTCGCAGTAGCCAACTTCTGCCCCTGTAGAGCACTTTGAAGCTGGTTTGAAAATCACCCATTGATGACACTCACAAATGCAGAAAGGCTGGCCAAGATTGCGGTATTTTACGCTGCAATTAGCAAACGTTTAGCAAAGCTCTTTCAGCGCTCTCTTTCTCGTTTCCTCGTCTCAAATCAGCTATGAAATTCTCAACATCCCGATGGACAACTATCTTAACAACTGTATGCAGTACGGCCGGTGTTCTTAGTATTGCCATATTGCTACCTTTAATGCAAATACGAATTCAGAGGAACACATCGATGATGTTATCGCAAGTTGAACTTTGCAAGGTAATATTTGAGGCAATTTCTATATTCATGGCATATTTGCCGCTCAAATAAAAACCGTTGCAGTCATAGATATGATAAATAACCGAGATGGCATCGTCGGAAAAGCTGCTATGAGAACCAGCCGAGCCGAAAAGTTCGAGCTGTTTTGTGAATGCTCGCGAAAAACAACAATTTTGGAAGGAAACACTGCCAAATATGTCATCTTCTGCGAAAGGAGTAGGTTGCGTAAGTCCTGAGACGAATCACTTATACCCGGCCTAGGTACAATACAACATAACAATGCAGAACAAAATTTTAAGTATTCCCAATTCATATAGAGAGCCACCAACCAGAACAAAAAACCCCATGCGGGTACTCACTCACGAGAAGGAACGTCATCTTCAAGCGAAAATGACATCATCACAATGCCATTTTCTCAAAACAAAGGCATTATTAATTGTTCAGATCTCGTAAAATTCCCACTGCAGGGCGCATTATGGCCAAAGCATGGCTGTACCTTCGTGTCTATTGCTCGTCTTTTTATCCGTCTGCCAAACAACTCCAACTCTGAGCGACTGAGATTGGGGTAGAGAAATTCGCGGAGTTCTAGTTGTGCCATTGGATGACCCCAACATGAATTTTCAGGGCGAATCGTAATTTTGAAGAGGTCTAGAGGCATCTGATGCTTTAAAAAATTTATTTACATTTCGCCGATAACGCCTTTGCATCTTACACCTACCAGACAGCTAAATGTTCAGACAGGCAGCGCTGGAACAGGTGGCATAAAATGCGCTTCTGCATTTCCCTCACCTCACAAATGAATGTCACATAGAATTTGCCAAAAATTCCTTTTGTGCGTTTCTAGTGTCGCAATCGCCTGAAAATATCATCCACAAAAGAGTTCACTACTCAATCGGCATGGACTGAGGACCTGATTGATACGAAACGCGTTCAGTTTAGTTTTTGCTGAATTTACATGCGTGTAGCTATTTTTCAATTTGATGGGTAACCTTTGTGCAGTTATGCACTTCTATTTTCAGAGACAGTCGCACAAATACGATACACGCATGTAAACAACAAATCACCCTAATAAAGTTTTGGATAACAGATTTGCAAAAGCCCATCAAGAACGAATTTCTGTAGAAGATTTGTCTGCACGTTGAGCATTGCCAATAAACAATCATAAGAATACAAAGAACACGAATGTAGAGAATTTATTTATGAACAAGTGATTCACTTCACGATATTTCATTATTCTTTTTTTTTGGCTTTAAGGACAACAGGTTGACGCAGTGAACTGGACGCAAAAGCGCATATAATGCCAACCCAGTCAACGCGCTATTTGCCTTGATTTAATCAAGGTTATTTCTTTGGGTCTCGAGCTGTGAAATTCAAATCATTTCAGATTGTCATCGCTTCAGAAGCTTTTCAATCATGTTAAACCAAAATATATCTGGCAGCGTAGTAAAAGAGAGTGTATATCAATGCATGTAACGCTATGCACTCAGATAACATATACTCTAACATGACGGCCCATAAAGTTCAGTTATCTGCAGAGAATAGCAAACAATTCCTGCTGCCTATCGAACAAAGTGGATTTGGCGAAAGCATACTGTTCTCAATCACTTTCAAATAGTAGCCTCCATACATCGCCTTTCATACACATCTTCATGGTGTTTCAGCTGCAGACTAAAGATATTTGGAAGGAAATAAGTTTGATCGCTTCAAAATCGAAATCGAGAAGAGATTTACACTTCGCCGGAGAAGTGTATATCGACGGGAAACATTTTGAAGCGTCGTGCTGTGCCTGCACGCAAGGACCTCCAGGACCTCGTGGACCATCCGGTGCACCCGGTGAAGATGGTTAGTTTGTCCAGCTAAAATACTTATGCTGGTTATTCAGCTCTTTATATGTTAACATTTCAGAACAAAAATAATGAAAGAGGAGAATGAGTTAGCAGTGAAACCACAAATCCCTTGTTGCACCAATTCCGCGCAAACTTGAACAAATGCAGTTAAATTTTCATATGATAAAGCTGCAATAATCACAATAGATGTCTGGAGATGAAGCTTGGATTTGCAAGGAGGTGGTTGTCCGGAGATGCGAATCATAATTGAAACTCTTTGAAAGAACGTTTCAGTAAGTCACAATCGCGAATTACCTTATGTTCTTTGCAGGCTAACAACTCTCTGTGCCATTCAAATTTATGTGATTTTTCAAAGTGAAGTAAATACAATCAGCTTTTTACAAGATGTCGCAGTGACCTGAAGGAAGTGTATAGTGTTCATAGTTGCGTTCCAGTGAAGTAATCTTTGTTGTTTCAATGACAATTTGCAAAGGGCGTATCATATCAGAGACCACAAAACAGTCTGGCCGTCATGAAAGCCATCAATGAACATCTATCAGAAGCAAACAAATGATTATTCAACCATCCAATTTTTTGTGATTGTTCTTTCACGTGGAGGAGAAGAAGAAATGGAACGATGAGAGGCTAAGATTGATACAATATGCCACGTAAACTATTAATGAAGACACTTCAGCAGCAGGGACGCTCGAGAAAATGCTTCGTGACGCACGCAATGAACCTAAGGTATAAGATTTTCTAAAGATCACTGAAGTTGCAGAGGGCAAATAAAGATTCATTGGACTTTCAGGACTAGATGGAGACGCTGGTCAGGACGGTGCGGATGGTCGGCCAGGAGTTTATTTGCCAGCACCATCAGCAGGAACTTATTCATGCCAAAGGGTGATCGATTTGCGAATATAAAATATGTTCAAGGCGTAGCGCCATAGGAGCTTGTTTATTGGAAAGAGCATATTTAAATAGCATCTCAGTACTAAGCAGTAAAATTCCTAGTGCGTAAGGGTGCATTAAAAGTGTTATGTGCCTAAATAATACAGCAGTGATGTTTCGGTTCAAGTCTCAGCGCTGCTCCAGCCTTGTTAAATGTTTCAAGTCTTGTTAAAAACCAACACTATTTTGGCAGAGGATAGTTGTTTTTTCGAATAGAAAAGTTCTCCTTGCTCTCGATCTATGGCACACACTCCAGCGAAAGCTCACTGGAGAGAAACCAGCTTCACCGTCAAAACTGCTTTCTTTAAGCCCATGCCATAGCAGCACTCGATGCTCGCAATCTTTTCTTATGGAGTTACCTTTCATGAATTTTCGACGCCCGAATGAAGAGCTCAAGTGACCTGCATTTGCAAGTGACGATCGACCTTCTGCGCTCTAGCAGTACTCTACGAGCATGAGCGGTTATACAACACTCTCTGTTTTTTTGAACGTGAGATGGCGATGCGTACGTGTAGGTATGTGTGTGTACGTGAGCGCCCGAGTGTTCGTATATGCGTGCATGTGTGTATAATTGTGTTCATATATGTCTGCATGTGCGCCCGTGCTTGTGTACATGGGTTTGCTGGAGTTTGTGCTTTTCTTCTTTTCAATCACAAATATCCCTTAATGAAGCTGCTGGGACCCCGATAGGCGTTGTCGACTCTGATATCACTTCCATTAAAATGTCAGCTTTAACTGCTGAGCTACGACGTGTACTCACTCCTGCATTCAAACTATGAAATGGCACAACAGTAGCTGTCGGTTCTTGCGAGCGTCGGCTCGATAAGAATTGAGACATACAGCGATGTAATACGCGAACAAGATTTTTCGGCTAAAGTCAAAAAGCATCATTGCCGTTAGGTTCTCTTTGAAGACATCATAACCTTAGTTGAGGTGAATCGGCGTCTTATGGAAGCGTTACTAAACACCTGCATTGTCTGGAAAGGACATCCCGCGTGAAATAAAAGCAAGGCATACTATCTTGCCTCATAAACTTGTCGAGTGATATTTTCTTTCGAAATTTCAAATTTCTAAAACATTGGAGGTCCCTGGATTCTAGGAAATCTCTCCTCCTTCTGCTCTCTTTAACGTTGAATTTTGGAGCAGCCGAGAAATATGGTTTAAAAATTTTCAACTTTCAAATTGTTTTTCTATTTCTTGCTCTTCCTTTCCAGCTCGAAAGTATGTGGTATGCAGCCAGATATGCAGTGGATGAACCAATATGGGACCGTATGAGCTCCACATTGAATCTTATGAATCTGGTATGACATATGGTAATATTTCATGCGTTTTTGCCACATGCATGCAGGTATTTGAGTTTCCGTGGGCGCGGAAGGATCGACCTTATGTTTCGAAACTGTCTGGCACTTCGGTGAAACAGCAATGGAAATGTCGTAGAATGCACATGGTGTGACTGGGTAAATGCGTGAATCAAGAAGTCGGCTTCATGGAGCTTTGGCTTCCTTGCTCACTGACGAAGTTGCAGTGCCCACCCGGCCCTCCGGGACCGCCAGGATTTCCGGGCCCGAAAGGCAAGAGAGGGAGGGCAGGCAAACGAGGCGGGCCAGGTGGAAGAGGAGACGACAACAGGGCAGGCCCCCCAGGGCCACCAGGTTTGAGAGGTGAAACTGGCCCACCAGGACCGAAAGGACCAACCGGAGACAGAGGTAGAGTCTTGAACGGAGCGCCACAAGGACCAATGGGACCAGTGGGGCCAGTGGGTCCTCGAGGACAACCAGGCGGCCGAGGTAAACAGTGGTTCTCAAAACTTATGTGATTTTTGCATGATCATTCGTGAAGTATTGCATAAGCCATATTGTTCAAAACGACGCCTTTGTTTAGTCAAAGCATTTATGAAGTACGGCTGCTGATCTTGTCATGATGCAATCAGTTCAATTTCTCAGTCCTTTTTTCTTGTCTTCCTTATGGGGATGAGATTTTTGTTTACAGCGCGGAACAATTCCACTCAATGCTTCGAGGAATATATTGCGCCAAACGTAGCTAGATAAAAGTCACTGGAAATTTCCCTGCATCACTTTTCTACTACTATCCCCTAAGAGGGCTCAAGTTTGAACTTTGGCCATTCTTAAGGGCAAGATGGCAACACTGGGCTTCCAGGAAATCAAGGACCCCGAGGTCACGTCGGAGACAGGTAAGATTTTCCGTTACTAATAAAGGTGGCAAAGGTGCTCTGCTTCGATGCTCCCTCGTTGCGAAGATTATTGTTTGTTTCGAGAACGAACTCAGCTAGAGTGCACAAAGTTTAATTCATCATTTTGCTGTGTATAGAAGTGTTCGGTCTCGAGCTTCCCGTTCTAAAGTACTTTTTTCACTATGACCACCAAAGTTCTCACCATCACAAATTTAGCTGTTTGTTTTTATTATCCCTTTATACATGTGGCAATCGATCTGGCATACGAACCCTTTCGTCCCTGAGTTTGAAAGTGGAAGATGGTTGTACATAACTTGCTTTTCGTATCCTTCTCTTCCTTCGCTCCGAACGAGTTAATCAACGGAACGGTGAAAAAAGCAAATTCGGCTAACTGGATAGTGTTGCAATATTTCACAATATATATTCTGTGGTTTCAGAGGACTTCCAGGTGCTACGGGCCTACCTGGTCCGCCAGGACCAACAGGTGCACCAGGGCAGCCGGGTTCATGCGCACATTGCCCAGGTAATCGCAGTCTTCATCTCTGAAAAAAGAGCATTGCCAAGTCAGCCTCATTGGAGTCTTGGCCGATATTTTCGACAGCAATTAAAAATTGCCGTGAAAAGATGAACAAATCTGTGGGACTCTTCAATTTGGATGATTCGTTCATCTAGAAAATAGATTTTTGAAAAAATGCAGTGCAGTGTCAAAGATGCTGGCTCGCTGTTGGCATTGTTTTTGCGTTTCGGCCTTCGTATTAAATAGCAGCTTAAATTTGCAAGAGAACAGCGGAGTTATGTAGGTGTCATGCTCGACATGCAACCAAGCAAGCTCAACTTGAACATCTTTTGTTACTTTTGAGCATCAGTAAGCATAAATAACTTGATAAGCGATAAGAAAATCCAGAATAGCAGACAGCATACACATCGTGCAAATCCCTTGCTGAAGCTCTTATGTTTCCCGAATTTGCTAGAGCTTATAAAAGTGAATGTCATGTATCAGAGGCATTTTGTTATGCCTTAGCTTTTGCCAAGAGAAGGGTTCGAATGCAATCCGGTGTTCTCAAGCCTACACCTTTGGCGTTAAGTTTTGCACGAGGAATAAACACTGGCGAGAAAACTCGCTAGCGAGTATGAAGGAGGGTGATTTCAACACAGATGTGCAGCCAAGGTTCTGACCAAGGACCATTTTTAGCCCACCTGAAACTTACTGCTTCACTCTCGAGAAATGGGAAGAAAATTTGCCGAAGCTATCTGTGGCCCAAAAAGCTGGCAGTAGGACACCGTGATTGCCATTATCAGCATTCTTTACCTGCATTTAAAAAAGTTAGTTTCCTAGCGCTTTGTACATGCCAATTCGAAATTTCATGGTTTGAACCACCCGCCTTGACTAGAAAAATTTCTGCTGCTTTCTTGCGCCACACGTCAGGTTTTTTTTGTTCTCTTCCCACTTTCCAATCTTCAAACTTTGCAGTTATCAGATGTTTACAACATAAAAGTCGTGTTTTCTAAAGGTTACCAGAAATGTCTCTGACAATCTAAAGATGTGCAAAACTGGACGCCTCAATTGCTTTTCTTCATCTTCTCAAGTTTATGCAGCTTTTCATGTCTCCAATACTTTTTGATGATCGTTCACCTAAAAATCCCGACCAAGGTGGCCGGCCGATCATGTATCAACAGCTGTCATTTCCCTTTTTATATGCTTTTGGGAATTTTTGCACAGCATATTGAGGCAACATCTTGTCTCTCCAGGTTGCTTGTTTGTTTCTCCGGTAGCTTCAGCCCGTAATCTGGAGAAACTGTTGTGATATACCTGGTACACAACAACAGTATACATCGCAGAATGAGTTGTTGTGGAATATTTTGTTCGTAGCGATCATCACTTTTGTGTATAGGGACGTAGTGGAGCCATAAATATTGCTAATCAGTTTCGTTCTGCGATCAATGGGAGAGGCTCACAAGATTATTTCGTGTGAGGACTTTCATGTCTAGTCATTTGCAAGAGAAAGCGCTACGTCACTCTGCCAAACGATAATTTCGGAGTACCGAAGCACATTGTGCCATCCCCTTTCTTATGCTTCCACATTAGGAATGAAAATTATCATCTGAGAACGACTCGGACCGTTTATTCTTTGTAGATTTGCTGATACTGCTTGTTCTACTCGTCATGAATCTTACTCATAGAAAGAGAGGAGAATAGTTTGATTTTATAGGATCAAATAGGGGTAGTTTATTGGACAGTGTAGTGTCATATCTCTTGCGTAGCCTCAGGATGAATTATTGATGCGGATGTGAAAAGGGACTCATCGCCGTTCACTTTTTGAATGAAAAAATTATGATTTCAGGTTATATGCCACCTCTGCCATCGCAAGTTGAAAAACAATCGCAACCTCGAACACAGTCAATAGAAGAGGATACCGCTGAAATTCGTGCAAAACCTTTAACGCTCAGAAAATTGCTAGATTCACCGGATAGTATCGACTATTTGGTAGATCGATGACTCTTACTTAGCAAATGGAACTTGTAAAAAATTATCCACCCGCTGGAACGAAAAGTTTCGCTTTGTCACATAAAAGAGATGCATATTTCATCGTGAGACAAATATGAGACTTGCATGTATTTTTATTTATGGTAGAAATCAGATTTATTTAATATGCAGTTCAATTTCTACTTTTTTATGAAGTTTACACGTTTTGTTTGAGTGGATTAACAAATGAACTGATTGATAGAAGCAGCAGGAAGTAAAGTATGCGAGTGAAGAGGCGTGTGAGGAATATAAAAGGGCCTATGAGATGGCACATTCTTTTATGTGAGTCAGAAAGAAGACATTCGGCGAAAACGATCATTATTGCTCTGGTATGAACGTTTTCAGCACCACTATAACATGTTCCACTCATAAGTGCATTCGCGAAATTCAACATACTAGCGGAATTATTTAAAGCCAAGTGTAATTTCATACAAAATGATATAATATATGCAAGAGAATGACGGAGGCAACAAATGACTTCAACAATCGAGTTCTTGGTATTGGAGAGATTGCCACTGAGTGCAACTATTTTACACAAATTGATGAAGTAGATGCACTAATGCGAGCAATGCAGCGAATGTAGAAGATACCTGCAGAGCCACGCTGAAAACGCAAAGAATTAGCACGATCGAATTTCAAGCTCACATAAACATTACAAAATATCAGAGTCAACGTTGAACTATGACTAATATCTGCTTTGATATACGCTCCACCTGCTTTATCTCTCTTTCATTTTAATCTTCAGTCTTAAAGAGAGAAAAGAACACGATTCAATAAAGCCCTTCTCTCAATGATTTCACCCTTGTGAATCTCCTATTTGGAAAACTTATTACGTTATGTACACCTGAAACGTAGCACATCTATCTGTAAGTGTTATGGGAAAATCTGGGTCACCATGATACCCTTTTTTTCTTTCCCGTGAGAAATTGGGAACCCAAACTTTCTTAGAAGTAACATGATAAGCTAGTGCAAATAGGCTAAAGCGCTATGATCCACATCAACAACCGATCACCGACATGCGGCGATAATAATTTTGAACACCTTATATAAACGCTGCCACGAAATGCACTTTTCCGATTTGTGCAATTGAATAAGCAATTGCAAAGATATCCCACCTCCTCCCCCCGAAAACGAAAGTCGAACTGAAGATTGCCAAATATTGCATTTTTTGAATATTCTCTCTTCGCAGTCACTTTTAGCCGTTTTTGGTACCTCATAAAAGACTTAACAGGTTGAAGCACAAATGAGTTTGAGAGATCAATCTTTCTGTGGAAATATTCCATCAAATTTTATCATCGAAGCTTCCGCGTTTCGAAAATTGAAACGACCGCACAGACAAATTGAAATAAATCCATGCGTGCAATTGGATGTGTCATTCTTGCAATGCACTCGAAAAAAAAATTGGGAAGGAAAACTAAAAATGAACAAGCCGTATAGCCGGTCATGTGAAAAAAAACTGCTTTATATTACAACGATCATCTGCAGCAGAAAAGTAAACTCATCTGTTAGTTTATTAGGTAGAAAGAAGCAGTTATAATCTCGACTAACCCCTTGTTTGTCCAGGTGAGTTCGGCAACATAGGGCTGTTCATCAAGAGCGATCATCCCTTGCTTTCTGATCTTGAAGAGTCTTTTCGATTTATCATAAGAAGATTGCGACATGTCCACAGTCTGCTCCATATATTTGACGGTGCTCAAATCGGGCGCATGCGGTAGACCAAGCACATCTATCGAATCCAGTGTTGGCATTCGTACATTTCCCTATTGAACAAATTCATATTTTAGATATTGGTGTTTGAAATAGCATAAATTGTCATAACAAAAGAAAATCTGTAATCCAGTATTAAACCTCAACTGCTGAAGTTTCGGCGCAGCTGCATCCTTGGAATTTGATTTAAATTTTGCAGTTATCACCTCGACGTAAAATGTTTGCAATCTGGTTATTTGAAGTCGCTGTGCCTCAATCAATAATCCACAGACTGTGCTACCCGAGGGGACAAACTTTAAGTATCCTACTGCTTAAGAAAAAAAAAAAGAAAGAAAAATGCACGCACAGTGAGTCAGACAACTCTAAAAATACGATCAGATCACTACGTCCTCAAAGATTTTATAAGTGATCATATTTTCGCTCCATCTCATTGACTTCTAGATTTATTAAGCAAATAATTCCGTTTTGATAAATCCAAACACCATGTACCACGGAAACTCAGGAGCTCTAGTTTGCGTAAGCAGTCAAGAACAAGGCTACTCGACGGCAGGCTTTTATTTTTACAGCGCTGCAACAAGGAATATGCTGATAAGATTCAATGCTACTCATGACGGCTCGGTGATATGGGATTCAGAGGAAGCGAAATTTACCTCACATACTACCAGAGTTTCATGAACATTGCTGAAAGAAAATGTCCTCGGTATTTCCTAAATGAGGAAAAAAAACACGAAAGAATTTAAAAGATTAGAGGATACGTGTAATGTTCACCTTCGAAATTCGAATTATAGTGAGCTTCGACGATTGTGCGTTTGTGGTGAACATGAAACGAAATTCGTAGAACGGATATGAACCGAAGTCGCTGATAACACTCTCACCATCGTCCCAATAAAGAAAGCCATCGGCGGCACCATTTGATGGATCTTTAAAACGTCTTCGTGGATTTGATCAGCTATTTTTTTATTGACAAAGTTTTCTCTAATACTCGTTTCATTTTTTTCATTCAACAAAATGCAATGAATATGTTAAAATAAACATGTGGGTCAGAAATGAACGTCATGTTGCAACGGTTGCAGTTAGCTTTTTCATCATTAGCTTTTTGTAAGGAAATTTACTAATGGAATTATTCAGCACAACATTGAAAAGATGAGAACAATAATCAATAAGAAGGGCACTAAAAGTGATCGAGGAAGGTGAAGCGGCAAGTTTAACAATAACAATTGGTTGGCATCTAGCGCTCAAATGCCGAGAAGTTATTCGTAGTCACAAATGTAGAAAAGTTTATCTTGACCTACACGCTCATGCGTTTTATGAACCAATCCAACCAATATCGTTTTTTTTTTCGCTGTTTTCACAACGATGGTCGCTATTTTGCACTGTTGTAAAATTTCTCAGTGCTTCATCAGCATCACTTCTGCCATCTCCAAATAAGCAGAGTGACTCCTTTTTTCTATATATTGGATTTAGATGTTCACGAGAAGGGTCATCTCGATGCGACGAGAAAGAATTTTTCTTTTTGTTTTTTACTATGTTTTTAGCAGTGATGACGAATGTGCGAGTTGCACACAAAGAATTTCTGATCCCATTCAACTTATTAGATTTGAAGGATGCTGTAAACAGTAAGAGATCGTTGGAGATCAGTTGATAGCTCCCAGGAATGAAGGCGCCGCAGCAATCATCAAGGCTAACAAAGAAATAGACTGCAAAGCAACATCTATTATTTGGACTAGTACATGCGATGAGTCTGCGCCTCAATATTGTTCACTAGTCATTTGCGTCACTCGCCAACAATGATTCGCTATACCGTACATAAATGTGTGCAAATATCAACTGTAACTCGTTAACTCCTTCTAGCCTTTCACCGCCAACTGAGACAATGCATCACTTCAGTGGTATTCAATACATACGTCTTTTCTCACGCTGTCTGAAATAGTAGAAGTACATTAAACGGCTTCCATTCGTTTGGAAAACAATGAATGAATAACTACTGAACAAGTGAATAATTGAACAAAGAAATAAACATTATCTGTCAAATATTCTTCAAATATTCTTGCAGAGATTTTTACTGTTACATATGAGAGTTACAAGTATGAACAAAATATCTGAATAGCTCACCAACTGCGATTAACAGATCGAAAGGATTCCTCCTCGATGCAGTGGTTGTTGTGCTAGGGGGTTGTCTTGGTATTATAACTCCACCTGAAGAATAAAGAATTGTGCACGAATTTATTACGGCCAGTGAGCGCAATCAAAACGATCACAATAAGCCCCCAATTTAAAGTAGTGAAAGGGAACGTTTAGCGAGTGATACACTGATTTTAGTTCATTGGAAAATCAGTCGCCTCCTTCGCTACGTCTTTTAATTCCTGCTCAAGTCTCATCGCAACGTTATTACAGTTTTATTCAACGCACAACTTACCACATTGCATTATGATCTTCAGCCACGAAACTGAGCAGCATAACTCTACACAGCTGCCTGCATTACAATACAGGATTTATCACGCAATATTTATATTTCACTGAAAGCGCTGATAGAGTCGATGTATTGCATCTACAACTAAAAAAAGATCAAGAAATGAACATATGTTTTCGAGCGTTTTTGCTGCAGCTAGTGCTTGTTGCATCAAAACTACCTGAGATCTTTTTTTATGAATTCACACAGGATTAGTGAAGGTATCAAAAAGACTCAAAGATGTGAACACACCTCTAGCAAGGACCGGGATCATTTCTGTTCTCTTGGCGCTCATGTTTCCTGAGACAACTCTTTCTCCATAGTCTCCGTTTCGAAGTGAATACCATGTCGCTGATGACGGCAAATATGCAGACACTTTTTCTACGCCCTGAAGAATGCACTGCTAACTCCACCTTGCTCCGTGTTTATTGCATGTAGCGGATGTAAATTCACTGGAACTAAATTCACTGAAATGGAAATTTCACTGAGATTCTGCAGTACTACTACGGGAAGGTTCCTTAAAGAGTAAATAAAAGGGGCGGATAATGGCCGTTGATTATTCAAAAGGTGATATCGTGATCCAAAAAGCGCGGGAAATTGATATCTGCTGAGATTTGCTCAAAAAGCAGGAGCTCAAATACCTTTAACGGTACCGTATATGCAGCGATATCCTTCTCAAAAATAACGTTTTTAAACATACCAGTGATTTCGGCAGCAGGTGTTTCGAGACATTTCATTGCCAAACAGGAAAAGTATTCAATAATCTTTTGCTGAGAGAAATCACAACAATAAAAATGACGCGCAATATTCAAAAGCTTTATTGAAATTAGGCCACTTAAAAAATATATATATGAACTGTTTTGAGTTGTAAGCCTGTAAGCCAAGTGAAGCCCGGCATTTTTGCAAGTTTAAATTGAAGTGCATACATTTAAGAGGCAAAATGGAAAATTTCCGCATTTCCAACTTCCGAAAGCATCCGTTGTTCGAACATGGTCATTTGCTCGTTCCGATTTCTCGCTAAAATCGTTGCCACAGTACTCAATGTTTTCCAATTTGGGGGCATGAATAGTCTTCGAGTCTCACTTCAGTGCTAGTGGAATCCTTCTACGTGCTTCTGTAAACTTAGCAAAAACGCATAATCGTAGGACGAGTTAGTTGCTCCGTTTGAGTATTGACTCGTTTCCATCACTAGTCAATTTTGTTAGTGGTCGTGCTCCTCGATTGTCCGCACGGTGGGATACACTTTAAATTTGTCAGCACTGAACATGGGAATTAGAATTCTGCGTAATTTTTCGGCAGTGAGTAAAGCAAAAGTCGTCCCGTAATTTGCTATTTCTGGAAATAATCCGACACGGTTTATCAGTCTAATGGCACTTTCAATTTTCATAAATGAAAAGGTAATGTTATGCGTTTGGGAAGATAGATACCATTAGATGACCGCCTCGTTGCATATTCTTTTCGATTCATCATATTCTGTACGAGAAATGGGCATCTCAAATCACCACAAGCTTTCACCAGCTGTTCAAATACTGCTGAGTTCTCGAGAAAATATGCAATAGTTGCTTTGTAGTGAGTTTTTCTCTCCAGTTGGGAATGCAAAAATATCTTTCTTGCCAATCTCCATTTCGCTGCGCTTCTTCATTTCTCCAGGTGATGAAGAGGAATTCATTTTGTAAAAAGGATTCATTTTGTGCTGCTATTTTACTGTAAATTGCTGAACAATGCGATAAAGGAACGAACCTGTTCAGTGACGGGGACTATCATTAGACCTGAACCCCACATGAACTGAAAGCCAAGGTCGTAAGTCCGACTATCCTTCGGGAACTCGAAGAAAACGGGACGAACAACCGTTCCCCCAGCTATCGATGACGCAAAATGAAGCCTGAAAGCACAAAGCAGCTTCATTTAAAGCATCAAATCTGCTTCTCGCAGCACCCGATAACAAAAACTTCAATTCAATCGCTTTTGAAGCTGAAAAGTAGCATGTTTCCAAACACAAAAGCCTTGCCTTCACTCGAACAGATACAATCCAGGCTGAAGAGCTTTCCATATCGAGACATTTGGCGATGTATTCGAACACTAATTTGAACATTGCTTTGGAAAGTGCTTAATTAGTGTTCGGGAATAAACTAGCTATCAAGCGGAACGCTGACAGAAATGCCTTCTTTGCAGAAAGCTCTCCGAAGGTGGAAGCCATGTATCGACTCTTTCGAAGGAACCGTGCCTGATTAATCATGTCTGCGAATCTAAGAAGCAAAGTCTAACTGCTTCCCGGATGTACATCGCGAGAGAAAACACGGTCGGCAACCGCTTCAGTTTTCATTTTTCCGTACGACGAAGTGGATGCATGAAAAACTTACGAGTATAGGTAAGGCAGATATCGATAGCGGAATAGATTCGCTTCACGAGTGGCTGCCGCCACGGACGGCCATTGAGCAGGATCTTGCGCAATAGCACCATTGTTATTGTGATTCCTGAATTTTTACTGTAAACGGTACAAAAAAAACTCACAGCAAATTTTTGCTCTAGAATTAGCATAACCGGTCGGTCTCACGAAGCACCCATTATAGGAGGATATTTATTATTTTCGTACACTTTCTGGTTGATCCAGCAAGCCTGTGTTGTACCAGCCCCTGCCATTTGTCCGTCCACTTGTCGGTGCTCTAGCTATTAGATCAACCGGTTGTTCAGATCCTCACAAAGATCAGCATAATACCTCAGGCAAAACTGGTCGAAAGTAATGAATTCTGTGCACTCCTATATTTACAAAGAGGAGGTTCACTTTAGAGAAGAGAAGATGTATTCACTGCATGTTAACAGGAGACCAAGCGAATTAATTCTCACGATGTCATAAGTAGCCATAGACTGTTTACTTTGCTTCGTGAATACTGCTAACCCAATCGTCTTATCGGCCTACAGGCATGCATGATGACAAGGCTTGCTGAATTACTTATTGTAAAATTAGGAAAAACGCCATCAAAAGAGGTACTATACTGATAAGTTTCAACACTCAGTGTGAGAGAAAATAACGCACTGTGAATAATGCTTTGTGGCTGTTGTAAGTTTCCGGAACAGCGAACGTAAATATAGCATATAACACTGGTTAAGTGAGTCAAAGAAGGTTATGGCGGAGAACGAAAGACATTTCTTCAGTGGTGGTTACTGCTTCTAAATCCGAACTGCAACCTAAGCGCTGTTCCACCTAGTGGAATTTACTAATGTTTTCTTACTGAAAGAAAATAAGCACTGCAAATGTGAATTGAATATCTACTTCACTTCAATACTTATGAGTCCCGAGATTACAAACCACTCGAAAAAAGATTGTTCATTGATATATTTAAAAAAGTTAGAATGAATAGACAACTTTGAGTTGAGCAGTTGAGAGAAAAGCACCTCGAGAACGGATGGAAAGCGCCAAGCTGATGCCAACGAAGACACATTTCCTCACTTGCATTCTCATTATAGCCACAGATGTCAGAGCCAACATACGGAATTCCGAACATGTTAAACTCCTGAACTCCTACTGTCGATATGCGAATAGTTTCCCATGTTGCCTGATTATCACCAAGCCAGTGGCCAGCGTAGCGTCCGGCGCCCGGGAATGCAGATCTATGAAGAAATTTGAAAGGTACTCAAATCTTACAAATTTCTTTGCGTTCTCAGTAGGGCTTCGTCAACATTCAATCGTATTTTTATCGAGTACGTATGCAACAAAATTGCAAAACTTTTTGTTTACGCTCGTGCAAGTCGAGTTTTCGAATTCAGCTAACGATACCGTTCAAGATATAGCAAGTCTCAAAAAACTATTACCGAATCGTTTTGCTATTATGGCTAATATAAAAGAATTTATTGATGCTTTCTGCTTGTAGCAAAGCGAGTTACCGCCGAGCAGCAAGCGTTTTCAGGTGAGTTGCAGTATTCCTTCCTCAGTTGCGATGCAAGTGACATCTATAATTTCGCTGGAACGTTGCTGAGAATTTATGCTCACCACTTGAAAAATTTTTCATAAGGACTGCAGTTTTACATCGGAGGCATAATTTGAACTTTTTACACCAACTTGAGCACAAAATTTTGTACATGGCCAATAACACTAATCTGATCTGGCCGCTATATATCGCTCGCTTCAAAAAGCTGCAAACGCACCTTGTGACAACAATTCCTCGTTTCTGGGTTACCTCGTAGAGTGCTTTCAATGTTGCTTTTGCCTCATATAGACCGTATAAGTTTTTGGTGTTGTAGAATAAGTCTTGACCGCGTCTTGTTGTTGCGAGCATGCACAGCGTTTTCGTTGCCAGTTCAGCCTGTAACAAAATGCAAGTAAAGTTTCAGGTACAAGTAAAGTTTCAAAGAACTTAATGAAGTCAAAACCTTCTTCTTCTACTTTTTTCCGCATTATTTTCATATCCTAATACAGTCGCCCTATCAGCGATCTAAATGTTATCAAGAACAAGCCGATTAACTACTGCATCGCATTTCGCTCAACAATTTTTTTCAGTGAGAACCATGGTTATGTAATGTAAATCCTGACAGTCGGTAAGTTTGCACTACGTCGGTGAGGTACTGCCAAATGTATTCGTTCGCCTTCATTGCAACACTATACTGAATGTTTCCCTTGCCATGAGAATCTGACAAAGGATTGCCATCAGAATCAATCCGATATAGACAAGGAATTCTGCTCATTCCTTCAAAACTGGTAACTTGAATTCATTAGTTTCGAAAAATGGGTGCTGCTGCGGCTATTGCAATATAACAAGTGAAAGAATGTCCGAAGTTCATATGATGCATACCCCACTTCCGTAGTAGTAGACGCTGTGTGTTTTGAATGGTGGATAATCCCACTGGCTGTCGGTTGCGTTGAATTTATTGCATTTCAGTGATGTGATATTCGGGTGGTCGCGGTTTTCAAAATACCACGGATTGTCCTCATTTGTGCCGAAATTGGCCGGTTCATTCATATCGATCCATAATCCATCAAACGGTACCTTCATATTGAACAAAGCATTAGTGGGCACTTTAGTTCAGCAAGCCGGAAAATTCCATCAACTGTTAGAAGAGAGAATAAACGTTGCTTAAAAACTTTTTTTCGTTAATATCTAATAAACGCATCACTTGCGAATGAGAAACATCTGTGCATCTTCCAAGGAACGTTCAACCAGAATGACTTTACTCATATATTCTTCATTTACCTTCATGAAGAGATTCTCTCGTTTTAAAATATGAATAGACGAACCGATCGAATGAAGGTAATTTTAATTGAGCCATAAATATTCAATCGGATAATCGATAAGATCTGCCGTATTCAACAGTATGCCATAGGTGGGATGAGATTTTTACATCCACAAGATATCATAAAATGTATATTTTTCGAGCAAGCGAGCATACATATCTTAGGCACGTGAATTTTCCACTGCAACTAAAATCGCCAAATTTTCCATTTCTTTCAATCAGAATCTCTGAGCTGAGATACAGTCATCGGTTTTCGCATAAAGCAATGAAAAAGGTGGTCTAAGTGTTCCCTATAGTAATATCAGTGCAATTACTTCAAGAAGCACGTTCAGAAGTGCATATTTCATTGAAAACCAAAGCAGATCAAGACCGATGAGGCCTGTATATTCTGGAAGCCAATTAATGAACATCTCTCTACTTTCCTTTAAAGGAGAGTGCAGAAAATACGGTAATGGTGAGAATGTTTTCACTAGGTCACAGAACGAAGCGATTCCTGAAGCGGTTTCCAGTGAGGAAATGAAAAACAATAGGAAACGTACGCTTTTGTGGTAACGTCGATATTCGTCCACCCACCACTCGACTGTGTTAGGTTTCGGGTCAGAAAAATCTGGGAAGGCCGTGTGATGGTCAGGCCAAACCACACCAAGCATTATCTGTATTAAACAAGGTTAACAAATGCAGAGAAAATTGAAGGATGAAATATATGGCATCCAACTGCACATTTATGGGAGTACATTGCTACACTGGAAGGATAGAAGTTCAGAGTTTTTAGTTTTCCCAGTGCCTTCTGAGAATCAGAGACCTTGTTCCTTTCACGGCCTCTTGTCTGTGCCACTTTTCGGCTAGCTTAAAGATCATAAGGAAGCTTTTCATGTGCTATTAACGAACACCGGGAATATTTTACACATAACAAAAGGTATATGCGATCCTGAAGTTTTTATTCTTCAGTGGCGCTATGTCTCCGCGCTTTATAAACTAGGTTAACATTTGTTGGGGCTGATTGGGTTAAAAAAAAATTTTACAGGCAATTTGAAACGCTCACATCTAATATAACGGATACTTTCATACATTGTAAGAAATAGACAAATGTGATATATTAACTTCATATTTCAACCAACCTAACCGCTACCTTTCATGTTTCCAAAGAAAAGCTAGTGTTTTCTAGATCGATCGATTCAAAATGAATCACCGATTGGCGTAGTAGAATGCACAGAATTTTTTTACGCATTCATATGTTTTATAGCTCCATATGAGGGTGACCGATCAACTTGGAATGAGGCAAACAAGCAGAAACACATATGCGAATGCATATTCACACGCATATACGCTCGCAAACGCGATGCTCAATATGACGCGGTTATAGCAACGGCCACTTAAGCATCAAAACAAAAGTGCTATTTGCTGAAATGAAGGCTTACCTTTGTGCCTGCGGTCACATTGTACTGATTCTGGATGTTCCGCTGTACGAGCTCCTCACGAGGCCATTCTATGAATGCCACATCCTGAGTAAATGGTGCTGCTTTAATCACATTTCTTGCAATGTTCCAAGCGAAAAAAAAAAGAATAAAGAAAAACGATTCCTAAGATCGCTACACAATCTTTTACGAAACACTTCAGTAGTAACAGTGCTTCCTAAACTTCACTGAAAATAACAAAGTGACTTTGGGAACTTCATCTGTACAACATGATCGCCAATAAATGCCTCTTTTGATTAGCGACTGTGTTTCGATGAAACTAAAAAATTTCATCAGCAAGAAATCCAAGATTTTATGAAGTGTTAGGCATCACAAACGGAGGTAATACCGATGATTAACAACGTGTAGCTTAGTCCGCGAATATTACGTACACAGCTGCAATTTGAATGAAAGAGCACTTGAACAATTCGAAAAACTTTTAATCAAGAAAATGCTCCGAAGCATGTTTCAGATATCGAGAAATGTTTTCGACTGAGTAATGACATATTGCCCGATGCAAATGCCAGTGCTATGAGTTTAGAAAACACTTACCTTCTGAAGAGCGCGTGTGAAAGGCTTGCTGGTGACGTCGATAGCTGGATCGAATATAAAGACCGCATGAAGACCTTCTTGCTGTAGCTGCTGTACGTATCTACCAAGATTTTGCCAATTCTGCAAGTAACGACATTAATGTAAAGAGACGAGGACTATCTGCACATCTCTCGTTGCTATTTTCGGTATTTGCCGCTGAAAAAAAAAATGCAAATTTTCTATCAGAAGCCACACACACCTAAATTTTAGAGTGCTCTAAGCAATCAAAGTCTGTGATATATGACGTAAGCAAGTTGTAAAAAATTGCTTTTAGGAAAATATCTAGAGAAAAAGTCATGAAATTAGTCGTACTTTAATCGATATGAAGCTTTCTTATTGCATCTTCTCGCGGCTAATCCCGATTGCAAAGAAAACAAAGAGATTGCTTCTCCGGGGGTCAGAAAGGTAGCTCATAAAGATATCAAAGTGGCACATCCAATTGCTGTGCAAAAAGTGGAATTGCCAAAGGCGTCAAATCAATCAAGAAGCACGGTATGTAAACGCACCCCAAAGGTTCGGGGAGTGTCAAACTGTAATTTCGACTATTGGAATGCGACTTCGTTCTTTGTAATTGCGGCTCACCATCTAGGGGTTGACAGTGTACCATCGAGGTAAATTTTGTTGTTCGAAAATAGCATCCCAGTTGTTTTTAACTGCTGATGGTGAATTTGTGTTTGTGTGCGAGTTATGATACATACGAAGTCACTTCCTTTTTTTCTTAAACTTTTTAGCCGTCAATGTTTGCTGTTTCGTGCGTGCACATGCACTTCCTCGTTGTCATTTCTATGCTAATGTTGGGCGTCTTGTTTATGATGGTGCATGCCTTCGTTGTTGGGCTGAGCTGACGTTCGTGCATTTTGTTATGCGCGTGTTTACGTCGCTTTTCATGCCCAAAAATTACAATAATAGGTTCAGTTACCCAAGTTTGAGGTAAATCACAAAACAACGCTGAAGTGCAAACAAGGTATCATTGCACAGCGGAATGGGTGTTGGTAGTGGGAAACGAACCACTTCAACAATTTATGGTCTTATATTGGGTAACTGACAGAGGCGCAACGTGACCATTGCTGTATGAAGAGCGTCATTTTCTGGAGTTGAACGTACCACTTCTGGAGTAGGTCGTCGGTGAATCGAAGAAGCGACATGTCAGCTGAGGTGGGACGACGGCAGGCAGCGGAAGGCGAGCAGCAGCACATTCGATATCGAGGAACATTTATGCAAGCCTTATGTTCAAAAACATTTTCGCTTATTTTGTTCTTTTCACTGCTTGTTCGCGAACCTTTGAGGACATACTAAGCCGTTCGTTAACGCCCGTGCCACGGGATCAATGCACATCTATGCTTTTGCATTTTTTGAGCAGTGATCACCAGTGATGATTCCGGATGAGGTACACCAGGCCGAGGCGCATGAATGAAAGTGCACACATCAAAAATCACTCAATAATGAACGGAACGTTTGAGAAGATATCTCGTTGTTTGATTTTCTTCCAGAATATCGCAAAAGTTGCCCATTTATCTTTTTTCTCACTCATGTTGTCAAAATTTACGACTTCTCGGAGGGCGATCGCTGGTGAGCTAGGAGAACTACACGTTGACTCGTTGCGCTTTAGCAGTGTGCGCGCAAGTGATTAATGGCCATGAACGCTTTGATTGCCTTTACAGTTTTGATTTCTAGTTGCCTTCATAGATTGTTGAAGACGGAAGAAATTAATCCCATTACCGTGAAATGCTGATTCAGCTATTACGAGAGGGCAGATCAGTATGCCGCCAGCACTGCTTCAATGCATTACAAGTTAATGGGGCGGAAGGTAAAAGCAGAACTTGAAACTTGCATGGGGGCAAGGAGAGAGAAGGAGAGGCACAGACAGACAAAAAAGTGACCGACAACTTTTTGCGCAAGCCAGAGGAAGTGGTTGGGATTTTTTTCGTAATCAGAAATTTTTAGAGGAAAATACAAAGTACCGTAAAAAAGGCAATAATCAATGGTCTGTTGTTTTCATTCAACTTCTATGAAGCGACAAAAATACTTTTTTATAAACCAGCTAACGTTCCGAGCAAATATTGTTTCTGCTTACTTTTAACAGATTTTACCTGCTGTCTTATCGCCGCGCGGAGAATTCGTCTACAACAAACGTGTACTCGCTCACCTGACCAGTTGTGAAATCCATATATCTATCCATATAATCAATATCGAAATGCGGGGCATCCAGTGGGATACCCGCTTGACGAGTTCTGTCGATAGCTGCCTGCTGATCTGCCAAATTCGTATATCCATATCTGCTAAGCTGAAAAAAGTAGCAAAATGAATAAATGTATGAGCAAATAAATAAATAAATATGTATATGAGCTTTATATATAACCCCCCATCTTCTGAAAATATGCACTATTACATCTTCGTTCCCTCTCCATACTTTGCTGAATGCGATCATGAATAGCATGCAGGTAACCTGGAAACCAAGAGCCCAATATGCCGGCGTTATCGGCTTTCCGACAAGAGCTTCATACTGCTGAATGACTTCTTCTGGAGTTGGACCGGGGAAGATGTATATATCGAGCATGCCGCCGATCGTACGATATACCATATGCGGTCCGGGGCCAGTAGTTACCTCCTGCAACGAGTGGAATAGCATTCAATCCTCTTCTTCAGGGCGTTTGTATGTGCCAACAAAGAAGGTCACAAAATTGGAAGGCGTAGAATGAGACATCTAACATTTGCAGCAACTGAAAATTCGTACGGAGCAGAAATATGGTGCTAGTAGAGGATTCTCGGTTGGATGAAAACATCTCGCCGGGCGATTCGTCTGAGCAAAGCCTTGGCGGACTGATCCTAGTGTTACACTGTATGGCAGTTTGCAGTGTTTCATGGCGACGGTTTAGAAGTGGATATCCTATTGATCCAATCAAATTCTCGGTCACTTTATAGGGCACAAAATTCTATATCTTCCTGCACATTCACCACCTTCCGAGCAATTATGTGGTGTTTTTTTTTCTCAGATTGGAAGTGATGGCACAATGGCAGCTGCGTAAACAGATTCGAAAATTGCATATCATTGTGGATCTCTTAGCAAGCTGAAGGAAGAATAGCTCATCCGGATTGATTATGCAATGACATGTGATTGCCACAAAATTCTATTATATCGAATAGGGTTAACATATAGAGGGGGCTGTGGAACACTTGTAAGCTGTGAAGTATTTGAATATTGTTGAAGAATGCAAGTGGATCAATAACTTTTACTAATTTACATTTCACGGGCTCCAGCCCTAAATGCTTTTGTTGCATCTACACTCTGAAAAGAAAAGCGAAAAAGTGGATAAGCTACAAAGGTTAGGTTGGTGATTTCTATGTCCATCGATTCAACCAACCGACCACGTAAAACTGATAGAATGGTGCAATAAACACTTTACTATGTTTCATTATGAAGCCCCTTATCAACAATCCGGCGATGATGGGAACCTCCAATTGTGATTGTACTACACTCGACAGGTTATCGGCATTTCGTAGTTCTTCTAGTGGCTAATAAGTTGCCGGCTAAACACGCCACATTCTTATTCATTGATTCATAAGCAGAAGGCAGACATTGGCATAACTTTGCAAGCACATAAATCAGCCCGTCCTGTAATGCAGATGGTCAAGATTCTTTAAAAAGATTGTGAAATATGTCATACCTGTGGATTACTGTTTATTATGAGAGCACCATGAGCGTTGCCATCGTTTTCGACGCACACGTAGAACGCATAAACCCCATAGAGATTCTTTGTGCTTTCACCATACGAGTCGGGTCCTTCATCCCTTGCCAGCATTCCCCAAGTTGTATATTTGTTAAGATTATGCTGAAATTGCAGCAATCATAATTCAGATACTATTTGCCATTTTCCATCTGACAGGAATCAAAATTTTGTCACCATAATGCTCATTAAGAATTTGTTATGTGTAGTGATGAATATGATTTCCGCAAGCAAATTTCTATTCATCTGTTGCACATCCCGTTGAGATGTTATTCCTACTTGTGTTACATTTTTCCGTTTTCCCTCTTCAAAAGATCTGCTTGTTGAAGAGCGGTTCTTTATTCGTCAATTCTTCAACAGTTTTCAACCTGCATAGCATTTCTGCTATTGACAAAGTTTAATTGTAAGCTTACCTTAAGAGTGTGATGAGCATTTTCACCAAATCCGTAGACGTTGCTGCTTGGAAAATATGTTGCCAGTTGTATATATTTGTCGGCGAACATAAGGCCACCTAGACTGATTTATCTGATCGCATCATAGAACAAAACTCGCAGTAGATTGCCATGCTAATCATTTCTTGCTCAATTGGACTGATCATAAGTAAAGATTGATTCACCATTAGAGAGAGAAGCTCACTGATTTTTGCTGGGTCGCAAGTAAGTGAAATAAAACAAATTATTACAGATTAGAAGTAGAAAACGTTAAAATTATTTTTCATATATGAAGTGCGAAGGATTTGAATATGTGGAAGCTTCAAGGCGACCTCATTACGAATGCGAAGTATTCATTTGTTTTGAAAAAAAGCATTTGACACCTTACATTGATGGTTTTTGCAGACACTTAGAAAAATGCGATTTATTTTGCCGTTGGGCATGTGTTCTTAGACACGAGGCCAAATAACGCACCGAGACCACTGTTTTTCCTGGTGGTGACTAAATGCGTGTTCCTTGCACATTCGTCCGATCTCTATCGAGCACCTCACTAATGCTCACAGAATCTAAGTAGTTTTTAAAACCGTTCATCTCTTTCAATTGCGTTATGTGGCTGTTGCTTCCGAAGAAATTCACGCACAAAACGTTCGAAAAATCCACCTACCACCAAGGGCAGTATTCCACAAGGTAGCATTTGTAGATCTGCGCTTTACGGAGAAAGAGAAGATGCCTTGTTTGGTCGTTTCAACATACAAGGAATCAGATGAATAAGTAAAGCCATGTAGCAGATCGATATCTGGTTCAAACCTGCAATTGAGTATTAGTCATTATACTTCCATGACATCGTTTTACCTTCCGAAGTCCTCAACAAATATATCAAGCTGGAGACGAATCTTCCAAAATAAATAGTACAGTGGATATTATTCTTCAGAAGCACAGATCGTGTTTCTCGAGAGTGAGTCTTCAAAATGCCGTTTTCTATTCATTGAATTTGCATAGTTCCCAATATGTTGCAAACATTCGCAAAACTTCTTGCAAATTACTATTTTTTGAACTGTTTTCCATCGAAACGTCGAGAAAGTGTTGTAAAGTGCATACTTTTTGATGGAAAGTATCAACGCTTCCTCTTGATTCTTGCGCATACTGTATTCGCTCCTATGCCCATTCACAATTCTACTTGTGGTTTTTCAGAGGCAAAAAGTATCAAAACTTAAACTAGCTCCCTGAAAATAGAAGCACATTTGATTGAGAGTTCATTTGTTGACTTGGATTAAAAATTTACCTCTGATCAATCGAATGCTACGTTGCTACTATTTCACCAGATTTGTACTGATATCAGACATTTGCTGATGGAGCAGGACCGTGGGGATATATATAATATATAAATGCAGAAACCTAATGAAGCCAAAAGATTGAGCAACAGCTGTCTTCACAAAAGTTCCTGAATAGTACTCGAGAGAGGAAGCATCTGACTGCGTTTGTATAATGGTGCGCTTTTTTTTTCGCTCACTGAGATGCCACCATTGCATCAAGTCCACTAAGAAGAAGCAAAACCACCTTCTAGTGATACTTCAACACAGTTCCACTCGTTTGTGCAACAACACCATGTGATTAGCGCGAAAATTACCATAGATTTAAGCCTCTACTACTGCATGTTAATGTAATTACAAAAGATAAAGAACAGTATTCCCGACCCTTTATTAAAGTTTATTTACTTGTTAACCTTTTCAGTAAGACCGAGCTTGGTTCAATACGAATGTTGAGCGTGGCTCCATAGTATTGTTTCGTAAACTTCAGTGGTGAGATGTCATTTCCATAAGGATTCAACGCGTTTCCAGATGCATTCTGCTTAGTCAGCAGAATTTCATCTTCGCTCACGCTCAATACGCTATAGCCAGTTCCAGCAGGGAAATAGCACAAGGGTACTGTAGCGTCCTGCAAAGCAAGCAGATTTTTGAAGCACTCAAGTGATCAGAACTAATCTCAGCAGAAAAGAATACTGATTGTTCGGAAGGCATTGATGTGAAGTATGTATTTTCAAAATGAAGACGAAATTTATAGAACTCCTATTTTAATTTTTGAAAGTGTTATAACAGAAAGTGTTTTTGAAAGTGTTCTATTAGTTTCTTTCTACTGGTCGCGTTGGGCGAACAGGAAACGGACCAAAACTCTTTTTTTTTTTCATTTTTGCGATCTGTAAACTGAATGCAAGATGGTCAAGATCTATGTGCAAATAGCTAGAAGCTTGAAATTATGGTGCATCAAATTACAAGTTAAAATCGAAGATGTTTGAGTGGTTGAACAATGCAACTTGTTTTCGAAGTAGTAGAAATAGAATTGATTGAAAAGTTCCCTTATAACTATGCGGAATAGAAAAAGTGTGGTTGTAATTGAGCATGTTAAAATGACGCGAGTATTCATGTGAATTAAATTTTCCCGAAACATCGATGAGTTAGCGAAAAATGTCACTGAAGGAGGAAAGAGAGCATTGCATGCAAGCGTAAAATATCTTCACTCAGCCATACTTCGCAATCGTTTATAAATAAAACAGCGCAAGATACAATATTTTTTTTACCGAATACGACTGCGTATCCCATATGCAACCTCGACCCTGGCAAGAAGTTGCCGAGGCGTTCGGTTGCGGAAAGCAATCCACACGTTGTTTACTGTCGACAGTCAATTGTTGCGCCCTTACGTAAATCCCACAAACGAGCAGTGTAAACAAACTCAATTGAGGGTACCGCATTACTGCAATTCAAAGGAACTCTGTACACAATCAAGAATAAATTCTCCGGTCTGCCTACACAATCCCGTGCTCAACAATTGAATACAGAATTACATTTCACGCGTATTTCATTCATCCGCTTAAAACACCTTAAATATCTGACTATGCCGTCCCCTTCTCACCTAATTGTCAAAGCATTGATTTTAACTTTTCGCATAAAATATACTGGCACATTTATTACAATCACTCGAGTAGAACTAAATTTATGACACTGAACGACCTGAACAATTTAGAATCTGTTTCTGAGAAGTCATGAGCTAAATGACTTCCCCAAATGACTTGCTTTTATTTGCGAAAAGCACTCCGAGCATCTTCACGCTGAAAAGTCACAAGCCGCGGGATCTGCAGACCATTAAAGCATCTCTGAGTTCAACATTTCGCTGCAATCAATAAAACTCTTCCTCCGTTATTTCTTCTGTTCGAGTGACACTAAATGAGAAAGGTTTTCTGTTTCAGAACACGCAGAAAATGAAAACGTCTGGTACAAGCTGGTGTGAGAAAAAATTTTGTTTGAACAGATCGATAGAACTGAACGCTGTATCGTGAGAAAATATCATCAAATATATAGCATTTGAAGTAAGGAGAATAAAACACACATTCTTTCAAGCCAACTGAGTATCTCATAAGAAAATAATGAATTACTGCGCATGCAGTGAATGTAAAGGTGGAGGGTAGGAGGAGAGGGGATGGAAAACATAAAGCGACAGCAACGGCTGCTCTCGAGTGGGCACATCAAATGAGAAATATTTGAAATTAGTGGGAGCTCTAAATATGATACCTTCGAAATCTCGTCTTAGATCTCCTCTGAAGTGAACCTTTCTATTAGAAATCCACCTTGAAACGTGTTGTCATTTCAGAATTCAAAGCACCTCCACTCGCCCTAGCCTTCGGTCCACTTTTTCGATGAAAGCATAATTCCGTTCACAAACGAATATTTAGGAATATTCAACTTGGCTTGCTACAGAATGGTCTACACTTTCGTCGACGAGTGGAAAGATATGAGTGAGGGGAGAAAGTGAAAAATTCACACGTGGGAAACGTGAACAAGTAAAAAGCGATGTAGTGTATCACAATTAAAACGTGTATTGCAAGGGCACTGTTAAATTTAAGGGCTGCAAATAAAAGTGCTCACGCCCACCTCACTATCACAAGCCATGGAACGCAAGGTGATATGCCTGCCTAGTGCAGCTTGTCTAATATTTTCGATTATATGGATACAGAAGTTGTTCCGTAGAAGCACCTGCTGATTGATGAGGTAATTTATGACCACTTGCAGCATACAGAGTAACAGAAAACAGATTTACTGTTATTCGCTCTCACTCGCATCACTGCCTATAGTTTGTGAAGTAATAGAGATCCTCCCTCAAATTGCCCATTAGTGCGAAACGAAAATGGATATCGCGTATCGAATGTGACGTATGGTTTTGTCTGCGACAAGAACTAAATTCTGCAAATTGTTCTCCGTCTTGTAAAACAATCAACAAACTATTCGGTTAATGGAAGAAATTCTTCATTTCCTCGTATTTTCAGCGACCTGTTGAGGAGAAAAAAGAAGAAGCGGGATGCATCAAAAGAATCAAAGAAGATGCAAATGCTACTGTGAAGCAGTGGAAATGCTGTGTAGAAAAATGTGATATCAAAAAGGTCGTTAACGAACATCCATGATTTGCTTGAAGCAACTTTCACTTTAAAGGCACAGGACAATTACCGTTTCATGATGTTTTCTTTTCAGAAAGGAGATTATTTTTGAAAATCTCCACCAAATACGACAATCGTTCGTTGCATTTGATCGCCTTTGAAAGTATTCTGTCAAACACCAACTATTTCTATCTAGAGACTTGAACTTCATATACGCACACACTACATCGTATGCTCCGTTTGTGGAGCACAACGTATCAGATATCACACCGGTCTATTTCGTCGATAATAAAGAAAACTTCGAGCTCTCACTACCGCCTAGGAAAGCTCTCACTTTCCTCCTGAAATACCACTGCAAAGAGCGATGAAAGAATGAGGATTGCTTCTGATCGAACGGCTGATCACAGTGACAGCTTCTAAAGCACTGAATGGGAAAGAATCTGTGTTTGTAATTTATGCCCTATAAAAATGCTGATTACTGCATCACGCCTCCACAAAAGACATTCTGTGGAGTTTGATCTCTTAGCAGTGGCTAATCGCGCTTTTCCACTTCTAATGCGACCATAAAACTGCATCGCACCTCCTTCAATGTTAACGTTCCAATTACACAGGTAATACGCAGCTCCCTCTTTTAGATATCAGATCGCGGCAGTAATACAGTACCTGAAGTATTCCACGTAATGTTCACCAAAATCAGAAAGAGGTGGGAAATTGTGACAAAGTGAATGACACCTTTGTGCTTTTGCAGTTTAGTTGTCATAGCGCTTTCGAAATTTGTGCAATGTTTCGGAGAGTTTCATAAATTGCGAACAAGTAGGAAAACATAAAGAATGCTATATTCGCCCTTCAACTGATGCGATATCTCACAGTTCTTCTATAAAGATTGTTTTCGATCCAAGCAGCGGTAAAATTCAGTCCGACCGGGCGTGAAATTAAATGTTAAAATATGGCGCTTAAATAACAAACCTTGTTAGTGTTAAGTTCTTATATACCTCAATTTACATATATACAACTCGAAAAAAGCTGTAAGAGACCGTTCCACAGTGTCGATTATACGTATCAGATGGAGTTATGTTGGCTCCTATCGTTCTCACATTCAAAATACAGAAAAACACGAAAACACAAACTCACGAGGGTGTCTACACACATATATGGGAAAGACACACACAAGTACACATGTACCCGTGCATGTACAACGACAAACACAAACAAGCGTTGTGAAAAAAGCAGACCAGGCAGCAAGGCAATGCTGTATTCTATGGGCTATTGCAAATTACCACTTGCTAGCTCGTTACGGTGATGTTCCGTCCATTCGTGCGTATAGACGTGACTGCTGAGGCATCTGCTCATCTAGTACATTTAATCTGGGAATAAGCGGTGCCAGAAATACGATTCTTTGCACGACCGCAACTTACACCACAAGGTGATCTTCTACCGTCTCCAACTTGAACCATCAACTCCGAAAGGAGTTAGGTCACCTGAGGCATCGAAAGCCTCTCTGAATTTTGTGATCGGTTCGATTTTCATCTTACACCAGTCATGTTGCAAAATAAAGGGGTATGAGCGGTAAAATGAGTTGAAACGTTAATGCATAGCTCGCATATCTTGTTACTTAACGGCAAATCATGAGGGCATTTGGTCTCACCGGCGCAGTTGTAAGGACACATTTCATGCTACTTCCTTTAGCAGGCTTCTCTATCTATTGCATCTTACTTCTTTAACAGCATCTTAATGAGAACTTTTCCAGCAGTTTTGAGCTTGTAAAAGAATGAAATTATTTCAGAGAGCATAATTTATAAACATTCGAATTGCTCACAAAGTTTTACAAAAGTTTATAAACGTTTAAAAAACAAACGATCTATGCAAAATGATTTCATATGTCCAAATAAGTTGTAAAAGATACTCTGCAAGTTTTATAAAAACAAACCGATCATGTTGAAAGATTTCATCGTTTTCAGTGGCGCAGATTTCTTCACAAAACAAAAACAGAACCTTCTGCTTACTTTCCTTTTTCATTTCCTCTTGAGTGGAAGCCGTATTAAGAACGTCAATTGACGTAGAATGACGGTATGGTTACTGTACATGCCGCATAAATGGTTTCTTGCACAAATTGAGGCTAGAAAAGAATAGCTAAGTGAAATTACTGTTAATGAAAGGTGTTCACATGTGGAAAGTAGTGTCATTATTGTAGTCGTTGTTACAGAGAAACTTCTGAAGTGTTTCCTTTTATTTTCGAATAAACCATTTTGCGAATGCAAGCAAAAAAAAAAGAATGAAATTCACAAATGCATAGATGCTCGAAACTCTGCAAACAACAAACTACATCCAAGAAGAGGCAAGCTGGAAAACGACGTTTTTGAATGCTTGAGAATGCTCATTCAGGGCATACCGAACTAACCAAATATTTAAAGAAACAACTATTACATTGAACACCACTCAAATTTCTTCTGTTGACATTGTACGAGATCGTTAGACTTGGAAATCGAGTAATGAGAAGCTCATCAAAATTTGAATGCGTCGATTGTACTGTTGACATTATACTTAAAATCGAGTAAAATTTGAAAATCAAATTTTGAAAACTTTTAATATCAATACCGGAACTACCAGTTTAATTACCCAAGTTTAGATGTGACAGAATTAGACGACGACATGAACAACTGAAGTTATGAATCACTGCTCTTTCTCAGAGCTTTTTTTTTTGCAGCCGCCTCGCTAAGCATAGATAACAACGTTCAAACGTTCAGGCGAAACATGTTATAGGGGTGACTGTACTGCTCTTCGAAGTGTGCAGATATCTGCAAATGAATGACACCAACTACCATCATACTGCAACCCGGAAAGTGCGCAAAATAATTTTCTCTCTCACATATTTAAATAAAACTTGCGCCACCTCTTCGCTATTGAATAATGACGCGCAGGAAGCATAGAAGAAATCAAAGATGCCGTAAAATGCAAATGTGTTTACATCAAATATGCATCAGCAAATTTCTGGAGCAACACGATCAGCTACAAAAGCAACAGGTACAACAAAAATAAGTGAAATAAATTAGCAAATCGTATACTACAAAACATCTCTTATGCCATTTACAATCATTCTACAAATGTGCCGGTTCGCCGGTGCGTTTGCCGCCGGAAATTGAGGTGAACCCGAATGATGAAGTATGGTTAACCCGATGATGGTGGGGATTCTAGATGTAAATTCGGGTTACAGTAATCACTTGCACTATTATAAATGACTATCCCCTCAACAAAAAACCTGAACGGTAAACGGTAAAAGATTCTGGTGCAACTGAATGCCAACTCACAGCGCGATATTCATCTTAACATTCGTCATGAGGGACGTTTTGCCTTGAAATTAGAAAAAAGAATGAACGAATAACACCAAGGAGAGAGGTAGTTCATATGAATGGACTCAATGAGAATGGCATGTGGAAACTTTTCAACTCAATTTACCGGTGCGCGAATACCATCAATCGAGTTATTTGGAGATCAGTTGTGTTTACTTGAAGAGCGCAAAAACTTTCGCACCAGCTCCCTCGACCATACTACCCATATTGCTGACAGCCTGAGTGGCGTTGCCGATAAGGGCGTGATTGCTGGTGGAGCTTGTTCCCGCACTGTTTTCACTCAATGCACAATTTGCCTCTTCGAGTTGGAGTCGTCGCGTTATCGACTGATAGATCTTGCTGTTGATACGCTCGTCGTCGATGCCGTGTAACTCGAAATCCGAGTAGATTTTCTACAAATATGTTTTTTGACGGATTTCTAGTGACATTCACCTACAATCTTCAATTAGTAGAATAAGTTACCTCCTGCACAGTTGTTTTCTGATTGAAGATCGAGGAAAACTCAGCAACATAAAAACGTTGACCTTTTATCAAACGTTCTATCGGAATGGGGAAATATTTCAAGAGTGTGACAATAATTTGTGACAGCTTTCCATAAACACTATGGAATTCTAGCTGAGAACGACAATTCCAAGGCAATTAATCTCACGCAATCTCTCAGGATGGTTACAGTGCTAAATTATCCAACAATTTGTAAAAGAATAAAGGAAATAGTAGAGAATAATCGAAACTTGTGCTGTTGAAACTTCATTGAAGTACAGTTGTCCAAACAAAATATCTTCACGCTAAGTCAGTAATAGCTGGTAAAATGTCGGAAGAGTTTATATCGATTGCTGCCATATTCTAATATCGTGAAATATTACTGCATAATAACAACGGTTGCAACCTCACACTTCAGCTGTTTGTTTGATCAACTAAGTTTGAACGCTGCTATTGAATTCAATGTGAACATATGTGTTATTCTGCATGTAGGGCAGAACAGTCAAACGGGCGAATGCAAAAGATAAGAACTAGGCAAAATTAACGCCTTATAACGGCTGATTAAGCGATGGACAATGCATGCCCTAAAATACAAATACACTTGTGTTAAATTAGCAAATCTGCACCCCTTCCTCCCGCCCCCTCCCCCTCCATTACAATCTTGACGAGATCTCATCGGAGTTCTCGCTAAAAGCTCAACTCCGATGAAACGAATTTTGAAATTGATTAGCAGCAAACTCGGTTATCGTTCTCACTTAGATCCAATGACAGTCCGCAGTTTGAACTGCACAACTCCCTGTGTGGGCCAAACGAGCGAACCGAGGCTTGTGGGCAACCGTTATCTGCACTACGGTCGAAACCTGAATCTGAACCCGTCGAAGAAGTCTTAAACACGTCAAAAAATAGCACAATGGAAACACACGAGTGCTTATTTTTATCTTCGGTTTTCATCATCCGATGATGAAATGAGACAACTGAATGTATATTATCTGTAGCGAGCGATGTGAAGCACTTAGGTTTTTTGGGCACAACGAAAAACATGGTACTTTTAGCTATATGCTAATTTCTGCATCATTCAGTGCCCAGAAATATTCGATCCGTTTAGCAGAAACACAAATGCTAAGTGTGTTCAAACTAGCTCGATAAACTTTTCCATTTTACTAATGACAGTTGAAATCAAGATAAAATTGCAATGCTTCTAGCATTCCCGAGTAATCTTGAAAGGCGAGAACAATCGTGGCATCGAAACTTTTGCGCTGCTCTGAGCTCAAGTGATAGTGATAACCGAGCATGCTTACTTAATACATAATAGTTCCATTTTTTCCTCACGCCTCATCTCTCCAACATGTCATCCAACAGAGTTGATCACCATCGTCACGATGTTTGATTTTGGCACGTGCATATTTCGTAAGCTGTTTCGTAAGAACAGAGGAAAGAAAAGCTATAACAGCTGAAGTTAACATCAATATCAGTAGTGATGTTTGTTTTAAAGATTATTTAAGAGATGTCGGCGTAACAATGCATGCGGCACACCTTCACGATGAACAAAAGGCACGTAAGTTGATAAGGAGAAAGCGATTGCTGTAACCGCTCGGTGAGCCATTCGTTTATCATCTTCATTTGACCATCATACCAATGCTGAAATTATTAAACATACTGGTGAATTTAACAAGGTATTCTCACAACAGTTCCTAAAAAAAATTCTCACAAGAGTCGTTACGATTCCGAGTTCCGGAAAAGAATTCCAAAGAATGACCAATCCACAAGGCTAACACATTCCAGCAATTTTATAAAATACGACAACTGCGACAACAGATTTCCAAAATTGTCTAGTTTAGGACTGAGTCTGGGTCTAAAAAGTTCGCGAAAGCAAATAACTGGCAATGTGTACCAGGGGCACTGCTATAATAAGGACTTTTTCGGCTTCACTGACCGAATTGACAGACTTTAGAAGTTTCTAGACAAGCAGAAAATTGGTGGCATGACATGTCCTTCTGCATTTCACTCATGTTATCGCGCAAGGTGACAAATAGCAACAAAAAGTTGAAGATGCAAAACTATGCGCCTTTATGTTTTGAATGGTCTTACTGCTGCTAGGACTGCGTCACGAACTTTAGTTCAGATATACGTTCGACCGCTATACGATAGGAATAAAAATGGAGTAAAATGCGCGCAAACTTTCTGCTATTCTTAAATGGATACAACATAGTAATGGTAATCCAGCGACCGAAATTTGACTACAAACCGGAACTTCGCTAGTCTTTTCTTAACAATCCCAAAGCAGTTTTTTTTTTTTTGATAGCAGCTAAAACCTGTTGCAAACGAGTACTTCCGATCAGTGAATGACTGCTAGTATTTCCTAAGCAAGTTTTGCTTTCAAATGAAAGTCAGTTATGAGAGAATATTTCTACTGATCAGCCGGCGAACAAAACTTCGTATTTTTCACACGTAGGAAAGTAGCACGAAGTGCATTTGAATGCACTGAGCGCTTTAAATGCAGAAACAGGCTTAGCTCCTTATAAAGAATGAAACGTACCTCGAAGAGAGCGTTTACCCACAGTTCATCGACAACAACTTGACGTAGCTGCTCGGTGCATGCGCGCATGAACGTCACGTATGAGTGACCAATATGACCCGAATTCTGGGATTGTGCTGCAGTCGGCTTCTGCAAAACTTCCACTTCATCTTTTGGCATATGCTATCACCAATAAGCAAATCATAAGCTTTCCCAACCGCTGTAGGTGATGAGGCGGGTAGGGGAGGGTCAAGAAATACCGCTGAAGATGAGCGAAAAAGTAAAAAGGACGGTAAAAGAAAGATAAGACCAAATGCGCGATGGCGCGACGTGTGCGTTTATATCTCGACTAATCAGGCTCAAGGATTTTGCAAATATATAAAAGGAGCGGAAAAAAATGCCCAGTGATGCATTCTTATATGAAACTCAACTTTTACATATCATATCCTGTAACAAAAACAGATTATAAGGTTGCCCTTGCATAATTAAATTATAAATTTTTTGGCTCCTTCAAGCTTCAAAGATGACACGGGATCATCATTTCTATTGGAATGGGTATGACTCGCTAACATATAGATTTAATGACGGTCATTAAATTTTATCATTACATCTTCCAATCGGAACAATTGGGTAGGTAAGAATGCACAAACATACACGCACAGATATGATGGCGCTACAATTCATTCTGCGAAATTTTGCAGACGGAAGAACGGAACGGAGAACGGAGTTCGTGAAAATGAGAGTGCCGTATAGGAACAATTCTTGGGTTATCAAAATCTGACTCTCGAAAAGTGGAAATGGAGATTCGCTCGATACCATGGGAGATAGAATAGCACTGTAGTTAAATTACTGTTGGAGAGGTAGAACTTGAAAAAACTACCGTTTCAGCGAGAAATTGGACAGCGTTCTGATATGCCAATCAACAGCCAACAGCAGACTCGGAAAAACATTTAGAGAGCAGAGAGTCCAGAGAATTCAAGAAAAATGAGAAAAAAAGGAAATGAAACTGAAGAGTAACTGGAGACGATTTAGTAGTTCCAGCAGAAATTGTCCGCTTAAATTCATTGCCTTGTTTGAAATCTTTGAGTCATCGGGCACTTTTCAAAATCATTGAGCACTTTTCAACAAATTCACTCAGCTAAATCTTTTCTATGATATTTACAAATTTGTACATAGCGGCCACCTAGCTGTCACGCAAAAAGACGCAGCTTTGGCTGGCGATCCGTACAGCATGTAGCCACATTTCAAATCAACTATTGAGAATTGCTGCCTCTTTTTTCGTGAGTGGTTCAGCAGCTGGAAGGTTGGTAGGCAGAACTTAGCTTTCGGGAATGTATTGCACTATTTAGCATCGCATACTTGAGCCAGCAATATATTGGTAACTTCATGCCTCCTCCTATAGCGTACGCTCTTCATGTTGGATTTCATCTCATACTTAAATAACCATCCACCTTTTGCCTACCATAAAACAGAAAAGTTTAAAGAACTACGTCTGTACACATAAATCGAGACCCACAACTTGACTCTCACATCGGTAAGCCCAACCGCACAAAATACTGTCTAGATTCATGAGTCGCAAGGAAATTAAGCAGTGAGGCCTCACTTAGAATTTTTGAGACGAGCAAAATTAATGATCATATGAAAATTTTATGCGTCAGTTTTGTCTGGTGCTATGATCTCAGAAAGTGCTTCAATTGCTGCTTTTTTCGTTTAGCTAATGACGTTGTGAGCAGCATATTTCTCTCGTTTCTTCTCACTTTCCACTTTGCTGTTCAGTGATCGTTTTTTTTTCAAATGCAACAGTATGCGCCCAATCTTTTCCCTATCAATGTGGTGTGAAAATTTGTGTTCATACTAAGCATCGATTTGCCTTTAATTCCGTTCGTTTGCTGTTTTCTTTACTCAATGGGCTCGTTCAAACACGTTCGCTTCATTGCTGCTTATCTTCTGCAGCAGTGGTGTTTTGAAGTTTCATTATAACGTTTTATGAATGCAATAATAATCATAATGTCATTCAAGGATGCTCGTTATAGTAACTCAATGTAACATTTTTCGTTTGTCTAAAATACACTACCACATGCTTTTTATTAACTTCAGTTGCGACAAATGCTCGAAAAACCTTGAATAATGCATTCGCCACTGCGTTGGGAGGGACGACCTCCATTAAACACAGTCGCCATTAAACATTCACAACTTTAACTCTGGTGTTCGTTATCTTCAAACTTCGGGCAGACATATACGTCTACATGGATTTGTGGGAACAAATTTGCACAAGCACAGAAAAAAAAAAGAAGAAAAAACGTCATTCCCATCGATCAGTTGGTTGTGCAATTTTCTGAACAGAAAAATTTTATTTGTTTTGATGGCTGAACAAATCTCACTTGCAAATTATACACCATATTTAATTGCCAGGGATACCAGATCAATCGGCACAAGTCCTACCCGCCGAACTTTATCTGAGATTTCCTAGCTGGCTAATTGGAAATAACAACAGAACGACAGTAACACACAGATATGGCATCGTTTCGTGAAATGGTAGATTTAATGCGTATTCACAGAAAAAAGACGGAAAATTGATGTTCTCAAGTCTCAGTGTAGTAGAAAAATATTTGAAATGAAAAGAATTTGGCGATACAACTATAAATCGGTATATTAAAAGAAGGAAATTAAAAACTGAAAGCATGTTGCGACTGCATGCAACTCCTTTAGTTCGTTGAAACGTAATAGGCATCAAAGCAAATTGTCACTGCGTGCGTTTGCTGCGCTAATATCTGGTGACGTAAACACATTAACAGTCCATAACATGTTCCTATACATGAGTGGCCTAATACTGTTCTTTCACACTGCTACCAGCCATATATTGCTATATCGTCCCTCTTCAAAAATGTGCTCTTATTACTCTTGGTTATTCATGAAACTGATAAAATCTGCGAGAGCCGTTGTTTGGGCATAGCCAGGTGTGAACGATTTGTTAGTTCTTGCTTTACTCCGCTGAATAGTGATATCAAAAAACATTAAATTTATACAAATCATTTGTGTCTTAGCAATAACGTCGGCACCAAAAACAGTTATTTCCTGCAGAGAACTAGACTTTGTAGCTTAGTGTTTTTCATCTCTTTATAAAGGCTTAGTTTGAAGTTATGGAAGAAAGACACTAGATAGTGCCATATAATCAAATGACTAAATTATTCAATCGCTCAAGTGAATGAATAGGAAATATCGCATACCGGAGTTGCAGGAGCTGATGGAGCCGAACCGGTTAAATGCGCAATTCCCTGATCGCCAACAATATTCTTCATCCTGTTGAATATTGAGGTCGGTTTTGGCTATAAAATATTTCAATTTCGTTCGGTGCACTGGAAGCGATTTCAGTCTGAGCGGGATAACGAAATTCGACAGTAATATCTCGCGCATAAATCGTTGCAAAGGAGGAAAAATTCAGCTCAACCCTAATCATGCTCGATCAAAGCTCAGAAAAGTTCTCCTGAGTTCAGTAAACTTCCCGTGTTAATCTTTGATTTAGATGTGCGATATTTCTGCTTCCCTTCCACCATGGTCATGGCCATGATCGCATATGATTAGTTGAGGGGATAATAAACCTCCTACTCGCCGAATGAATACAATCTTCGAAAATGGAATGAGCTAGAAATTACTAATGAAAAATGAAGACGATAAATACCAGGCCCCTCTTTCTCTCCCATTCCAACCCAATATTGCTTAGGTCTGTTGCTTAGCGAATTCGACTTGCTCACGAAATAAGGGTAACGAAGTGTCAACTTTTGAACCTTAGAGATAGAGCTGATGATGGCTAAGGAAATGTGACCAACAACAGCATTCTATCATCTAAATGCCCATGCTAACCTTATTAGTAAAACAATAACAACGGCAAACTGCGTACCGCGATTGATAGTAATGCTCCGATAGGATTTCCTTCGTCATAACGTGCCAACTTCGATAATACGTACTCCAAAACTGCTAATAACTGAAATAGATATTAGTGAGCTGTTGCTTTGTCGATCTCTACATTTCAAAGTCACTCTCAAAAAGTAGGAACGGAGGAATATCTGAACAAACGGCTCTATTCTATCCTCAGCAATAAAATTTTCGTCTAGCACTTGCTTCTTTCCGTTTTCCGCTTCAAAAGTTCTTGAGTTCCCAGCCAAACCTCCAATATTTCTTCCAATTTCACAGTTTTCAGTGCATAACTGAACCCTTGACGCCAAGCGGAGCAGAAAAAACAAAATCATAGCATAAATTCTAAGCGTGCAGCAAACTTAGGTCGGCTGAGTCTGTTGGGCCGACCAATTTTTAACCATGGTCCTGCAGATGCTCAACTCAAATAATGAGCAAGGAAAACCAGGACCCTGAAGGTGGTCTAATGTGCACAAAATAAGAACGCATGAAATAAGTTTTTTCCTGACACTAATATTGTAAAAAGGAAGGTGAATGTGACACAACTTTTGCTTGAGTTTACATTCCGAGGATATTTAGCACGGTTTCGACAGTGATTGTTTTTTGGGTCATACGCACACAAGGTAAAAATGACCTGTCATCTACTACTGAACCTAGCTGATAGTGTTCGAGAATAGAATCATCGCCAAAGAACTCGCTAGAAACTGGCAAAAAAGACCTTATGCAACAGGCAGGCATAAACAGTAACGTTCATAGGCAGGCTTTCAATCTTCAGTTTAAAAACATCTCTTCGCATTTCGATCCTCGAAACGAATCCAGAAGTCACCCGTAGTTCCAATTCTACGATGATCCAGCTGGCAATAACGCATTCTTCTTGCGTTTGCTAGGAAAGGTACATAAAAAAAAGCTATTTTTTGCCTCCCCTGCTCTTGAATGGATATTTCAATTAGATCGTAATGGAACATTCAATACGCATTGACAATCTTTTGAATATAACCACTGCATAAAAGAGATTACAAACCTTATCATGTATACAAGTCTCCATATCCCGTAGCATTGTTTCCAATGTTTCGTCCAACTTTGATTGATATTTATACTGCAATTTGTGAAGATTACGCTCTTTGCTATGCACTGCTGATAAATTGTATTTCCAAGGCTGTTTTTCATTGTAAAGAGAGCGACACAAGTGATATACGTTTACAACATCCAACGTCTGACGTTCGTTTGATGATAGATAGTGTTTACAGGCTGTGTAATTTCTATGGGTTTCGTATGTTTGTGTGTGTGTCTGTGTGTAGAAGTGTTCTTGTATACAACGACTGCCTTAACTTTATTTCCTAGCCCACCATGATGAAAATGCTGCCGTTTCTCATTCATCTTCATTGAACCGAGCTCTACGCTAACTGACGACACTAGTGTCCACAACGTTTCGGCTATTCGGTTACTTTTAAAGCAATTGATAGAATTTGCCGTAATTACTGATGGTAATGTGAGGACAACCGAACCAATAGCGATAATTTGGTTTTGGTGACAATCAGCCAGCGGGGTTAGAAAGAGTGAAGGAAGTGAGCGTCAAATGAAAGCATAATTGCTGATTTGCTACCAAACACTTTCTAGTGCAGCCTGCAAAACAAGCTGCTAATTGAAAAAAAGTTTGAATTTGGGCGTTCCCGTCAACAAAATGTTCGAGAGAGTGTTGTTTCAAAACCTGCATGACATCATCTGCGGCGAAATTGCATACCAGTAATTGAAGGATGATCTGATTTCTGCATCTTTTCTTGTCTTTTTGAGGAACTGCAGAAAGCATAGGACCTCAACCAGAACTATACTTTCCTCTATCCCCTTTATATTAATGATAAGAGAAAAATCTCAACTTCCTTTGAATATTCCTTATTTTCTAATCTTTTGCCCGCTGCGACAACGCATAAATAAATTTATACATTTTTATTCGGCATATTTGTGTACTTTCCACTGCAAGTTCAATTCTCGATATCTGTCAGAATGTAACGTACTCCTTCGCCTTTGGATAATCTGATTATGCCAGTTGCAATGATAGCTCTACTTAGATAAATACAGGGTTAGACGAATTCATTCACACAAACTGGAAGAAATTTAAGCACTATTAGACAATCAACTGAAAACGCTTGCCAAAATTGAAAATAGATACCTCTCCGGAATCGATAGTCAACTTAGTGGCGCGTGATTTCGATGAAAATATGACGTTGATCATAACGCAAACTTCCGAAGGCAGTACATAATCAGTGGATTTTCGTGCCCGTTGCATAAACCCATCGAAGCATTGGTAGGTGCTGGAATTCAGAACATAACTTAGAACAGATCCGAAAACTGTACACTTTTAGCATTTATTATGAAGTTGCTCGGCTCAGACAGTCAACACAATGCCGAAAACGACCCAAGATGAACAGACGTATCGTTGCACGGTACAGTGGTTCTGCTAAGATGGGGGG